>JARHVA010001477.1:3317500-3357500 GCA_037957365.1 Torreya grandis
TACACAAATACAATGTGCACTTAAACCCTAAGAAATGTGTATTTAGGGTATCTTAAAGAAAATTATTAGGATATATCATATAAAACATGGTATATAGGTCAATATAAATAAATTCAAGGCTATTTTATAAATTCCTCTACCCAAAGGTTTAAACAAATTAATATGTTTACAAGGAAGAATTCAAGAAATACAAAAAATTATGGCTTAGTTAGTTGATAAGAAGTAACCATGAATTGAATGAGAATTATCAAAATATTTGCAATGAAATAAAATAATATCTACCTAATCCACCAATATTGATGCCTCAAATTCCAAATAAGCCTTTTTTGGTGTACATTTCTGATACAAAACATGCTTAAAGAGATTTGCTTGCATAACACCATGATGATCATAAAAAAACATGCAATTTATTAAATTAGCCATACACTTGTGGAATATGAAAAAAACTATAATGTAGTGGATAAGTTTTACCAAGCCATTTTTATAAAAAAAATTATACACTACATGATTAATAATGATACACATGTCATATCAAAGGTGGATCCACAAAAGTATCTCATGATGAAACCATATTTTTCAGCACATGTAACTAAGTGGGTGATGTTACTTAGAAAATTTGACTTAAAATTAATATCTCAAAATATGTATAGGGGTAGGTAGTTGCTTACCAATTAGCTACAACACCACTAATTGACACAACACCAATCAATGATAGTTTTTTATATTATCTTAATCCATATCATATTAATGATGATATATGGATTATGTATTTTGATTGATCTAAATTTAAGTTAGGAATTGAGGCTAGAATCATTCAAATCACTCACTAGGCATAACCCATGTGATTGGCATGCGACTTAGGGTTCTCATGTAAAAATAAAATATTAGACAATGATGCATTAATTTTAGGGTTATACGTTAGACACCCATTAAAAATAAAATATATTCAAATATATTGTGATTCTAAACTTATAGACAACCATGTTTTAGAGATTTATTAAACAAAGGTAATAAATTTGATGCCATATAGATATATGATACAAAGTTTGTTGACATACTTTAATAAGAATAAAATTGAGAGCATACCTCATAAAACTAATCATCATGCAAATTATATGACTAGTGTAGATTATCTTATTCCTATTAAAATCACTGATGATTAGGTTATTTTGAATATAAAAAATTTATAAAAACCCTCGATTAAGACATAATTCATGGACACCTTAGTGGTATTGTTGTTAAACAAATTAAAATTAATTAAGAATGGTATAACAATATCTACAATTTCCTATGTAGGGATATTACCCCATAAAGTTTCTCACAAAATGAAAAATGTAAATCTCAATAAGACATAATTATTTATGTTAAATTTAGAGGTGCTGCCTTTAGATGATCATCTGATCAACATTTTCTTCAATGCCTTAGCTGTGAGGAGGCCAAGATAGCATTATAAAAAGTAAATGACAATGAATGCAGGGAACATTTTAGAAAAAAATCCATGTCTTATAAGTTATTATGGGTTGGTTACTATTGGCCTATGATGGATAGTGAATGTTAAGAACATGTAAAATTAAGAATACAACTCCAATGGAAAAATAATTTAGACCATATGTCTTCAAAAGAGTTATAACATATTGTATCACCATAACCATTTTCATTTTAGGGATTTAGTTTGGTAGGAAAGATAAATCCAAAATCATTAGAGGGTCATAAGTTCATCATTATATTGTAAAAATATTTTATAAAATGGGTTGAGGAAATCCCATTTCAATCAACTAAAGGGAAGGACATATGTTATTATTTTATGACTGATATTATTTTATAATTTGGTCTCCCTTCAGATATAATCAAAGATAATGGGTTCACCTTCAATAATAAGTCTTTTTAAGAAGTTTTGTACTAAGCTAAAAAAAAATCATACATTTTACACCCCTTATTGTCTATAATGAAATGGGAAATCAGATAAAAAATTAATATAATTTTAAAAATATTAAATAAAACAATTAAAATCATGGTGAGGATTCACATAATCATATTATTTATACCTTGTGTTCTTATTGCATGAGTGTTGACACACCCATGAGGACTACTACATATTTTCTTCTTTATGGTGTGGAATTTGTATTGCATTTAAAACTAAATATACCCTCATCAAATGTTTCTCTTGCATATATCATCAAAGGTAATGAATATCATGAAAATGATCGCATTAGTTAGAAATGTTGGATAAAAAATGAATCCATGCTATTCAACATCTATAAGAATATCATAACTGCATTAAAATGCATATAACAAGAAGATTTGAGCTTAATAGTTTGAAATTGGTGAAATGGAACTATAAAAAATTGACAAGACACCAAGATAGATAAAGAGAGCAATGGAAATTTCTAACTAAATTGGTCAATTCTATATTTATTACATAGAATATTAGTACATGGGTTTATCCTTTGGATTTAGTTTAATTAAAACCTATGAAGAACCCTAAAAACATCATGCACTTACCTAGTTTTTACACATAATCATCTCATATTCAAAAAAATAAAAACCCAAAAATAATAAATAATTAAAATATTCACAAAAATCAAAATCAGGACATATGCAACAAATGCATTACTTGTTACA
Source organism: Torreya grandis (assembly GCA_037957365.1). NCBI lineage: Eukaryota > Viridiplantae > Streptophyta > Pinopsida > Cupressales > Taxaceae > Torreya > Torreya grandis. The sequence continues at coordinate 3,320,123 of JARHVA010001477.1, forward strand.
TGATTGCTTATTGTTTGATTTATAATATACATGCTAGATTACATATCCATTTTATCTAAACATTATTTTAAAGGTATACATGAGTAATATGTAGCACATGCAAGTTAAATATGATACATGGACATTTAGATGAAAGAAATTCCTTATACACATGGGCTACCTTTCTACATTGCGAGTATGTCTACACTAAGGAAATATTGGTACAATTTATAGGTTATATATTTTTATGACCATTTAACATATTGATTTACACATATTTTTTATACTAACTTGATCTTGTGTATAATATTGAGGGTGGTATATTATATGGATGTTTTTACTTTGTGATGGTAGATGATGACATTGTTGATTATGTAGACTACCATTTCTTCATCTATCCATGTTTCAAGATGTTGTTTGTTACATTATATAATGATTGATGAATGTTATATTGCATTTTTATATGAATTCATTGGATGTATGTTGTCACAATATGCATTAGTTGTGTCAAATATCCTCTCATACATGCCATGTTTGTGTTGTTGTCTGTGTCAAGTTAGAGTCAAGCTAGAGTTCAACCATGCCTTGAGTTATGTGTGTCATGATCATCATATTGTGTGCCTATGTTTTAAAATATTTTCAAGGTTTATGAGATTCATGTTTTGATTTATACCATGCATTCTTTTATTGTGTGTGATGTCATTATTTATATTATGCATCTATCTACGATGATTATTATTGTGAGCTTAATTTTTATATCTATTTGACATGACACTTGTATGCCCATTGCCTTGGATGAAAAGTTTCATATATATGTGAGTGATCAAGTATTTATATGAAGAAATATATTATCATTTTATCAAACATTATTTACATGATTAAACTCTTATATATAACAAATGTGTATAACTAATTTCTTTTGATATGTGTGTTTTACAGGCCTCATCCTTCACCTCAAAAGGGGGGAATGGGTTTGTCCTATAGATTTAGGTCTTTATATACAAATTGTACACATTAAGGAAAATATGACATGGTTTAGATAGATATGGATTGATCAGATTGTGATATATGTGTGGTGTTTTATAGGATTATGAGGAACAATTGAAAGATTTTATGACATGAGACATATTACATAGATGAAATCAAGTATGTTTATTAGATTTATTAGATCAAGCATGTTAATAATATTTATTAGATTGAGAAAATTCATCAAATTGGTAAGATTAACAAATATATTATGGAATTTTGTATCACATTGTGTTATAGATTGATTAGATTTGGGTGCATGAATGTTGTTCATGAATACATTTTTATATTTATGTGATGAAATTGAGGGTATATGTAGGAAATTTGGGTTTAAAATATGATTCCAATGATAAATTTAGAGTCTCAATTTTCATATGAACATATTTTGGAGTTCCAACAACAAAGAGTTATGATTATATTGTAAGCAGTGCCATTGATGTTTTGTATTGCTCAACTTCCATCACTTCTTTGTCTCTAATGAGGGTTGAGAAATTCATGATTCTCAACCAATGTTTTAAGAAATGGAATCTAATTGGGCTATTATCACCCTTGGAATTCTCAAATTGAGTTCAATATGGGTAATCTTGGTTCACATACCCACAAGTGTATTATTATATTTAATTTTCAATTTCAAGTAATTCAATGATCTGGATTATTTCATATTTTCTATCATGACTGGAAATTTATTCCTACATGTTTCCATACAAGTTTTAAATGGATATAAAATATATATGTTGGGCATACCTTATAACATTAAGTGAAATTATACATAGATACCAAATTTATTTGTTTTTACCTTTTAATCTAGGATTTCCAACACTAGATCGGGGTGATGGGGGGGGGGCACAAATGGGGGATGGAGGAGGTGTTGGGAATTTTTAGAAACCTAATTTTTTTATTGTACAATTAAAAAAATAAGTTTTTAAAAATTCTTGGCATACATGACTTGTGCATACACATTTAACTCATGTGCACCCCTTACCATATATGTTTATCTATCTATTGACTTGGCCATCCTAATTTTTGTCATTCATATCAATAATATCCATAGTGTATCCAATAAAAAATTATAATACTAATAATACTATCATCATATTACATATCACTATATTTCCCTCATGGATAATTCCAATAATATTCAGACACTATCAACTACCACAAGCATCCAACTTCACTAACAAATTCCCAAGACCTCTAATGACTATTTTTAAAATTCAAATATTTTCCTTTAGTTTACCTAAGCAAGTTTCCTATGTTAATTATGGACTAAAATATCATAGAGTCATTTATAAATAGAAATAAATCCTAAGGATATTCCTATCATGAAGTATCTAGCACTAATCTTGGAAATTTTGACAAATCCATATTCACAAACTTAAGACACTATCCAAAAGAATCCATATCTAAAAATCCTTGAAGGAGAAATTAAAAAACAAAGTTTAAACACAAATAAAAGGTCAAAGTTCCATGTTTTAAAGTGTATAAACCCAAAGCATTGCATTTGATTATATTGGATCACCAACACGCCCCCACACACACATGCATGCACACACACACACACACAGAGGTGGGATAAATACATTTTATTAAAATCCTCTTTAGAGTATTGTAACATATGCAATGGTGAAAAAATCATTTGCAAGTGATATGGTTTATCCAACCCATATTTTACCCCCTTCTATTAGTTAAAATTTATGTCAAAAGTGGAGATAGATTTTCAATTCAAATGAATAAAAATAAAAATTTGTGCACACAACTAAGGTTAATAAATCACATGAAAATCATATAGACAATTAGGCACAATAATTTATGGTTGAATGAATTGGTAAAATAAATAAATATAATACCAAAAAGTGGATAGTATCATTTATTATAGTTATTTGTTGTTATTATGTTTCTCCTCCCTCCTTATGTAGACAACACCCTCTTCATTTTAAAAGGTTATTTGAAACTATTTTTGGCTCTCCCTATCCCTTTCTTGTTTTTGCTTTCCAAATGTGTTCTTTTCTATGTTGTTTCTACTTCTTGCGCATTCATTAAATTCCTCCAATCATGAAATATGAACAACAGTTATAACAAACAAATTATGATCTTTCTTAAGTGTTCATACAACAATTTTCCTATGCTTGTAACTTCCAACATAGGTTTTCTTTGTCGAAATGGTTATGGGTACATCGTGTCCATGCAGAACCAAACAAATCAATATAATTTTTTTGGATGAACTAGCTTGAGTAATTCAATATAAGACTTTATGTATGCCAAGTGTTTTATGAAAATCTAAAAATATAAAATGCAACAAAAAGTTGAAATTAGAAATTATATTTTTTATTTTTTTATGATCAAATATTGCTTGTTCAGCTTGGATTATCTTGCATCAAACACCTAAAATAATTAAAATGTGAGATCCTTATCACATGGATGGATTAAGTGGTAAAACCAATCTCTTTACAATTGAGATTAATGACCATGGCATTCCATTTTAGCACACCAAACACCTCATCTAATTTTATCTTTTCCTCTTCCATTTCTAGATTTTTCTTGATCACTTCAAATCCTTCCACTTTCACTTATCTCTTCTATTTTTTTACTTCTTTTAGGATTAGACCCACCATAGCCTAACCACATCCAAAAAATTATTATTTTATTCATTTTCCTTCTTCTTGTGGACTAATACCAACCTTAATTTGAACACATCCACTAAGATGTTCCCTCTTACATCTTACTTCCTCTTATGGGATTATACTCACTACCATATGAATAACTTATCTAAAATACTATATTGATTTTTTATCCACTATCCAACCTATTATTAGAATATTCCTTTTGTAACTCTTTTATACTTACAACTCGTCATTTTTCATGGATGTTATCTCTTCCTCTACTCTTTTCCTTGCTATGACCACCTCAATTATGGTTTCTTCATTCCTAATAGTCCGAAAATAATCTTCTTATTTTACTCTTCTTCATATGATCTGGATGATATACAAATCAGTTTCTCCTATTTTCATCTTTATAACTCAAGTGGGTCACTCCCTTCATCTTAGAAGGCCTCTTCAAATGCCTCATTTTCTCCATTTCTATAGCTGAACACTAACTACAATTACAAATTATTTTAAAAATATAGGACATAATAGTACTCATAGGTGCTTCCTCAATATTCACAATTTCATTTATTAATATAATAATAAGCTATTTCTTTTTCTTTTCTTGGATTATGTTAGCTAATTTAAAAAAACATGTGCACTAATTTTTATTCTTCATCTCTCATCTTATTTGCATTTAATATTCTCTAATTGATACCTCATTTATTCATATAAATTGACATCACAAGTATTTCATGTGAAAATGGAATTACACTCCCTTTGCCTCTATGATAACAAGGATGTCCTTGACTCATAAGAGTGTCTCTCTATCATCTATGTAGTTTGTTCCCACATGTGCTATGCCACTAGCATCTATCAATATTATTGGTAGAACTATGTCCACCATCTCCATATTATTCATTGTTAGATATAAGCATCTGTCAAACACATTAAAAGAATCAAGAGTTATAAAAAACACTTTTTTATATCTCTTCATTATGCCTTAAGGACATGTTTTCAAACTCTTCTTAGTTTCTCACATTCTCCTCATAGATTTCAATATTATGATGGATTCCCAATGGCCAAATTTAAACAAAATGCATGGATATCCTCTCAATTTAAAATCCATTTTATTACTTATGTAGATGGCCTTCAACCACACTCAACTCATGTTCACTCATGTGCACTTCAACCACCTCCATTTTTTCCTTCATGGAAACATTGACTTCTTCATTGTTTTCTTTAGCCATTCTTCCCTAAAAAAAAGTAAATTATCTGTCTTTATATTTAAATGAAAACTCAACCTCTTCCCATTTATGGGATTCCACAATATCTTTCCCATCATCAAATAATGCGTTTCCTTATTTTGACAAATATATTATCAAGTCCACGTCCTCATTCATGAAAATATCTTCTTTTATGGGTTGCTCGTAAACCTCTTTCTCTTTGTTGTTATAGATTTTTTATTTGGGTTTATCACTTTTATATCCCACTTTCCCATTGCATTGCATGGAAATATTCATCTCTACATTCACATATTTGAGATACTCACCTACCAACTTCATTTTATCATTGCCTTGTAAAATAATCTTCTTATTTTATTTATGTTGAATCCTCATTACTTGGAGCTTCTTCAACCATTTTTCCATAATTGTGGGTGCCAAAAATGAGCTATCAATTTGTGAACCATTTGTTCGAATCTAATCAATTTCTTCTTTCCTTTCTCTTTTATCATTACTTAGAGATATTTATAATACAAATCTACATGCCCTAATAGATTAATGCATGTAATATTTACCCTCTTAGGATACACAATATTTTCCTCTTCAAATAAATTATCTAACTCAACAACACATTTCATGAGATTATCTGGGCAATCTTTTCCATAAAACAAATTATCACAAGTAGACTTACCTATTTATTTCACCTTGACTATTAATAGTATTTTTCCTTGGCTAGATTCTTTTCTATGACTTGTTTGGCCTCTCACCAAAGCATTTATCCTTGATTATAGGAACAAAAACTCCATCATTATTTCTTATGGTTGTAACATCTTATTCACTTTGTGCAGTCTCCATCAATTATAATCTTACTTGGAATTATTCTAAAATCTCTTCCAAGTATTCTACCCTTGGTGCTCATCCAATGTTGTTTTTCCATTTATTTTCTACAAAACATGATTCTCTTTCATAACCTATAATAGAGACAAAAAAGAGCCTTTGACACTTTCTCTACACTTACAATACTTCTCTTAGATATATACAAAATTAATATTCTCTCCTATGCAAGCATCTCTTTCACAACTTGAAAATGAATCAACATGAATCTCACACTTTTCACTCAGTGATATCCACTTGCAAGACTTTCTCACAACTGCTAAAAACTCACTTTTACTACAATGTATCTTATGACACCTTATACCCAACACCTCTTCATTGTTGGAAGATGCCTTATCTTGTTTTATACCCACAATAATGTGGGAAAAAAATCTCAAAAGATTTTAAACTTTATTTAATACCAATTAATGTAGTCATGATAATAGGGACCAATGAAGGATGACCTTTAATATTGTGCAACTAGGATTTACACTCACTCTATTTTGGTCACACACAAACACACTCTTTATATTTTAAAAATAACACATAGTATTTATTTAACTCAATACATATTAAAAATTATTGCTTACACACTCATACACTCACTTGCCTTTAAAGGATTCTACAATTGAAACATGTTATCAATTCATAATTTCATCTATGCGAGTATACACTCTTTCAAAGCAATCTTGTAATGTTCCATAGGAGATATAATTTATTTCACTATTATTATGTTCTTTTCATGACAGTTCTATAGTGCCTCTTTTATTACTTGATTTTTAGTGTTTCTTCTTCCCTATTTAATAGGAAATTTATTATTTTATCTCAATAAATATTACATTGTCTCTCAGTTGTTCTTATGATACTCCTACTTCATTCTTTATCAAATGCCCTCTTTCTTTTGAAGGGTTATTTGAAAATATTTTTTACTCTTCCTATTCATTTCTTGTTATTTCTCTAAAAATTTCTTCTTTTTTACATTTTTATACTTCTTGGATGTCTCTTAGATTAATTCAATCATGAAATCTAAAAAAAAAAATATTAAAAATATTTTTATGCTCTTTCTCGAGTGTTTATGGGCTAATTTTCCTATACCTGTAACTTTTGAAATGAGTCTTCATTTTCTAAATGGTTCTAGATAAATGATTTCCTTATAGATAAAAATAAAAGTCATATGAATTTTTTTAATTTTAGGTGGCCCAAAGAATTGCAACCAAAACTTTGCATATGTCAAGTGTTTGATGAAATATAACAAGAGAAAATGCAACCAAAATTTGTTTCTTTGGTGATGCAAGATTGCCTATTCACCTTAAATGCTCCTCCATTAGAGTACCAATTAAAATTTAAAAACATTAATGAAATTATACTTTACCATTTCATCATCATCATCATAATAATAATAATAATAATAATAATAATAATAATAATAATAATAATAATAATAATAATAATAATAATAATAATAATAATAATAATAATAATAAAAAACTAGACTTCAAATGCTTCAATTCAAGTTTTTATTTTATGACATCTTAAAATTTTGAGTGTAAGCATCTCAAATAATTTGTGCAAGTTTAGGTTTCTCAATTTTCAAGAAAAACTTATCCACTTAAGAACCCATCTTGGTCCATCACTTCCATGCACTAACCCTAAATTAATTTTTTATTTTGAGACAATCATTATTCCTATATTGAATTTGAGAAATCTAACATGTTTTGGTGACTAAGGCATCTTATGTAGACCCTATGAGAAATATCATGTTTTTTACTTTGATGTGATATATGCTAGTGCACACATCAAAGTGGGGAATCACATATAGACATAAATTTCGTCTATGGTTAATTTTAGTTGTAAAATTACATTTTAATGGTAATTGTGTGTTTATAGATTATCAATTTATATTAGGCTATCATTGTCATGTTTTTATCTATGTCGAGGCAATGTTTTCCAAGTCTCATCTCTCCTTGGTTTTCTCTTTCCTTCCCTATTTACTTTTGTTCTAAGATTTTTTCTAAAACCATAGCAGTACAATTTTGATTTACTAAGATCATACCACTACAATTTTTGTGCCCTTTTATTCGGCCCTTCTAACACTTATTTTAGGTCCCTTGTGCCTTGTCTTCCTCTACTATTAGCCTTACCCAAAAGTTGTGTGTTGGCTTTCATGCTAATAGGGTCTTAATTTAATTTTTGGGAAGTCTATAAATATAAAAGTGTATTAATGCATGTAAGAAATGAAATAGAATATCATGATCCATGAATGAAAATAAATATTCTAAAATTTAATAAAGATAAATTATTAGTGTTTAAAGTAAAATTTGATACAAGATTTAAGACTTCATTTTCATTTTTTGATATTTTATACTAGCATGAAAGTTACATATGGATTAGGACATTCATCTATGAATTTATTACTTAAGTGCATTAAATTTCTATTCCAAAATTATTTCTAAATAGGATCTTGGTAATCACAGATGGATAGCACAATCCACCAATAACTCCCTCTAGTTTCCGATGTGTTTGAAAAGTGTTATGAAATGATTAGGGTTCTTAGGAAGAAGAGTTGTTTCCTATTGATTTGAAGTGAATTGTGGAAAAGAGATTGAGTTTTTAGGAGCAAAAGAACATGGTCATTAAAATAGTTTCACAGCATCTATTTTTTTTCATAAATTTACACATACAATTCTAGATGTGCTAGTAAAGGAGTGCTACACTTTTGGTAGTCCACAAAAGTTTTATGTTCAACTTGAGTTTTCTACATTTTGTTTGTCTCACCTTACAGACTATTTTCTAGAGCCTCTTTCTCATGACTATCTCTAGATTAATGAAAATTTATATATTATTATAAAAAACTCTCTTTGTAATTTTCAATTATTTAAGAATATTCTTAATTGTAATTAGGTCTTGTTTTAAGTTTTTAATTATGGTAAATCTAAATAGATATAATTTCAAAGTACTGTAGGTGAATGTAGTGCATTTGGATGTAAATCTAGTTTTATTATACTAAAAGTACATCCTAGAAAATTCTTAGAAAATTTAATATAACAAAATATGAGTGACACATAACCAACCCTAAAGGGTGTAATAATAAATTAGGACAATACGATTTCATCAAAATGCATTGGGAATAAATGGATTACACCTATATATGCAAAATAAATAAACTAATTAATTTTAACTAAGTATAAATGTCTATAAAATCATAATTATGCCTACCTAATAATTCTAGATATAAAATTAGACCATTAATATAGGGTTTATAATCATACTCTTATATTGCAAGGTCTAGTGATAGTTTTCATAATTTGCTAGTGTAAATATGTGCTTAAAAGTGAGAGATATCTTTCCCCTAATTCTTACAACGAACAATATTATATGAAAAGTGAAATGAAAGCTCCTAACAAGTACAAAATATTATGCATAGCCATGAAAGATGATAGGAAGGACTAAAATCTAATTGATGGCTATGTTCTATTTACTTAGATATTCAATTCCTTTGCTTTGATCTTCATGTTGCAACACTTACAACAAATAAAATAAAATATGTTATCCTTTCCCTAGATTAATTAAAACATATAAAACATAAGATAAATAATGATTTTTTGGGGACTATGTTGTGGGTTAGTTGGGGTTTTGAGCATTGTCTAATTATTAAACCCTAAAAACTAAAATATATCATAAATATTTTTAAATTGCATAATTGAAAGCATTTCCAATGCAATTAAAAACCTAGGTTTATGCAGAAAGTGCTCCATGGAAAATACTAGATTCAGATAATAATAATAAACTCTAATTTTTTCTTAATCTTTCTAGAATGTTGGTGAGTGCTCAATACATTGTCGAAAATATCGTGTATAGTGTCTAGATGTTATGTGTATCTTTTAAGTTAAATGAGATACAATGATTGCATATTTAAAGACACAATTGAATTCAATTTGGTATATTATTGGTATATTCTAATTGATTAAAATATTACAAAGGTGGGACCTAAAAAGTGAGTGCATTCTTAATTAGAAGGACCCAAAATGGATGCCTAAAAGTGTAGTGGGTGGTTTAGAGGGACCTAGAAGTATCTCTAGACTATGTTTTCGAAAACATAACTAGAGAGAGGACAAAAAAAAGGAACAAAAAGAAGACAATTGAAGAAACCATAATAAATCCCAATATAAAATAATTTGGACCGATTTTCAACAATAGATAACTACAGTCAAATCATATAATTCAATGACTGATAGATGCATTGGGGCTATTTTTTATGGTCTATACACATCTACGTTTTGATCTATTAAACATTTTAAAAGATCTAACATTCATTGATGGTCACGATTATCAAATACTATTAATCCATGATTTATCTCTAGAATAATCAGGTTGCCTGATAAGATTTAAAAAAATTATATACATCCTTCTATTATTATAAAAAAAATTAAATTAATCTCTTTTTAAGTATAACATGAATCCTTATTCATGTTTTTATAAGAATTTTTTGTGCAGAATGAAAATTAAGTTTTTAATGAAACTATATAAAAATAAACCATATATTGATGCTTAGCATTGTAATAAAAAAAATGAAGAGCACAAAGGCAAAAGGATTACTATTATTTTTAAAATTTTCTCAAGGCCCTAACACTATTTGGAGACAAATTATAATGCAAAGGATTTAAGGTCTACATATTACATAAAATTTATTTGTTCTTGCGATGGCACTTTAGAAGAATGTGGTTGGCTAGGTCTAAACTCCTACTAGATTTATAGAAGGCATCATTAGCACCATTAGTGTTAAATAAAGTTTTCCACTTTATCCTATTTTATTTGGTCTCTATATTAATGAATTATAGGATACTATTGCAAGTTCAGGGAAAAGAGGTGACAGACCTATTCTTTATGAAATAATCCTTACTATTTTATTTATTTTTGATGAAATTATTCTCATGTCAAATATTGTTGCAGGCCTAGAAAGATGTCTTGATATTCTAAGCTCATTTTGTGATACTCATAGTTTACAATTGAACTTTTGTAAAACAAAGGTCATGGATTTCAACACAACTAAATAAAAAGCACATGAAACTAATCTCATTTAGAAAAGAATTTCGGTTGTATTGGTTTTATCCTATACTTAACTTGATGTGCCTTTTAGATGGCATCCCTTTAATATGAACTCAAATATAGATGAGAGATTATGAAGAGGGTATTCTACACTTAGTAACTTCAAAAACAATGTTTCTAGATCTTTAGTTTTAGGATGCTAAAGGTATTATATGGTTATGAGATTCAGGGACCTAGAATTAATAGTACAAGTTAGAATCAGGTTGGTAGAGTTATTATTTTCATGATATCCAAAAACTTGTGGGAAAAAATTTTAGTTCCATGTGAAATTACTTTCTCTTATTTTGGCATTTATACCCTTAATAATATAGTTGTTTTCCATGTAGTGATGTTTCTTCCCAAATTAAGATGGATGGAAAATACAAAAATTGAGCATAACAAGTATCTATTCCAGGATCTTCAATCATCTATGAATTTTTGTGAACAAGGGATAAAGAACACTTCATATCCTTAATGCATGTCTTTTCTACATGGAATTTCTTTTGATATTAATCATTTTCCTCCTAATTCCTTTCCATCGAAGCTCCCTATATGTTGAAATGATATATTCATAGAGGCATCATAAATGAGCACTACAAATCCTATACAAAATCAACATAGATAGAACTATAGAAACTATTATCAATAAAACTGTGTCACTGCTTGGAACATTATCTTCAAATAGAAGACATATATTATTAGTCCCAAGTACACTAGGATATCCTTTGGCTTGAGATTTTCTTTAGCTCAATTGCGGGTATGCTCTTATCAGGTTTCCATGGAGACAGAGGACTTTACTCTCCGACATGAGTGTATATGTAAACTTTACAATAATGAACTATAACCATAAGAGCATTTTGTATTTAGGTGTCAAGTGTATTATGGGACCTATGACATAATTTATTGCATATTTAGAGGAAATAAAAGATCTATATAAGATAGTTCAACTTCAAATTCATTTCTTCAACATCCAACGACAAATTATTAAAAGAAATATCTCAACAACTTAACTCTTATATTTTTTGTTTTATCTTTTTTTTTCTTGTACATTCTTCCTTAAAATTCTATTACTATATTATCATATTCAAATTTCATTTTTTTTGGTTTGATGTTGTTTTTTCCTCACTTAAAACTAAATAGAAGAATGCATTTTAAAATGTGGTGGGTCCAGAAAAGTGACTAGTGTTACAATTTTTATGGGGACTAGAAATTCTTAGATGTGGTTGTGTTCAAACGGAGAGGGACCAAAAGGCAGGGGAAATAGACAAGTGATGTCGTGCGGTGGATTCGTTTCGTCTGGATATGTGAGGACCGGTGTTCGATTGTGGAAATAAGGCAGGTGAAATAGACAAGTGAGGTAAGTGCTTTATAAGGTGGAAGGGGACCCCTAATTATTTATAAGGTAAAGGGGTATTGCTCAGAAGCAGCCAGTGAAATATTCCAACTCTTTGAAAGAGACAAGTGATTTATAAGGTGGGGGTCCCTATCTGAGGACTAGCTAATTAATTTTCAAGAGTCATGTTCAGAATTAGCAGCCAGTGAAATGTGGGCACCCTCGAAAGAGGCAAGTCATTTGTAGGTTAGGGTACCTGTAAAAGTGATGGCAATCGGTGAAAAAGGATAATTATCTTTAAGGGGTACTGCTCAGAAGCTTCCAAGAAGTGAAATGTGGGCACCGATGAAAGTGAGATGCAAGGTCCCCCGTAAAAGAGATGGAAATCGGTGAAATAGTCCCCTGTGAAAGTGAAATTTTACTTTGCCAAGAGATGCATAAAGAGCTCCCAATTTTGACAAGTTGACAAGTTCGTTCATCACATCATACAATTCTTTTGATCATAATTTTATTCAAACATGGTATTTTTATATGAGGTATAGGCCCGCCCATAGAAACTGTGTCATCGAGAGACAACAATGGAAGAACGGCTAAAGCATTGGACATTGATGAAAGAGGAGTTCCTGGGCTGATTGCTGCTCTTGTCCTCCCCTTCTTGGAGACTCAACTTCAGGTATCAAAATGATAATTACGTTATGTTAGTTTTCAGAGAAATTAGAAGGTGAAGAGGTGAGAATAGCAGATTATTTCGACGTCATAGATGGCACCAGCACAGGGGCTGTGAAGAACCTCCTTACAGCAATTTACCTCTTACAATAGATTTAATCAAAATATTCCAAAATAAAATAACTCTTACCAATAACAGAAACACAGAGAGCTTATATTGATCGCAGGCCTCTTCGAGGGGGCAACCTCCTTTGAGCAAGCTCAATACAATGAATTCGTGGATGCCTTTATTCGGCCTCAACACTTACTTATATACTAACTCTATTCTAACAACTACTATTTCCCTTGTATGTGGGATAATTCGAATAAGCTCTAAGGGACGACTTACAAAGCATATGCGTCCATAGCAATTAAGCACGGGTTCCTAACATCCCCTCCCTCTTAAAAAATGCTTTGCCCTCAAAGCTTCAAATGTGGGAATTGTTGTTGAATCTGGAAGAGTGGTTCCCAGGTTGCATCTTCTGGTTGCATGCCGTGCCATTGGATTAAGACCTCTGTGATGGAGCGGGATCGAAGTTGGTGGGTGCGCCTGTCCAAGATTGCTTCGGGCTCGAGAAGGATGGAGCCTTCATTATCAAGTGCTGGTAAAGCTGTCTGCACTCGGATGTTGGATCCAAGAACTTGTTTCAAACAGGAGACATGAAAGACGGGATGAACTTGGGAGGAAGGTGGAAGCTCTAACTTGTAAGCAACTGACCCAATCTTTTGGAGAACCTTATATGGCCCATAAAACTTTGGAGCAAGCTTTTGGCACCCTTTTTGTTTTAGTGATGATTGCTTGTATGGCTGCAGATGAAGAAATACCATATCACCAGGTTGAAAGGTACACTCAGAGCGGTGTTGATCAGCCTGCTGCTTCATTCGGTTCTGGGCCATGTGGAGATTGTCTCGCAAGGTGCGGAGAATTTGATCTCGGTTTCGGAGAGTAGTGTCAACTGCGTGAACTGGTGAGCTACCAGGATGATATGGAAGAAGTGGTGGCAGTGCTTGACCATAAACTGCCTCATAGGGAGTCATTTTGGTGGAAGTGTGATATGAGGTATTGTACCACCATTCAGCTAAAGGAAGCCACTTGGCCCATTGATGTTCTTGTTCTGAAGAAAAACAACGAAGGAAGGTCTCCAAGCATTTGTTGACGATTTCTGTCTGGCCATCTGTTTGTGGGTGGTACCCAGAGCTCATTTTCAACTGTGTGCCTGTGCGACGAAATAGTTCCGTCCAAAAATGGCTAGTGAAAGTGGCATCACGATCTGAGACAATTGAAGAAGGAATGCCATGAAGACGGAAGATCTGATCCAAGAAAACCTGTGCAACTGTGGACGCGGTGTATGGGTGGCTGAGTGCACAAAAATGACTATATTTGGAGAGGCGATCGACAACAACTAGGATCACTGTCTTTCCCCCAGATTTAAGGAGGCCCTCAATGAAATCCATGGAAATATCTGTCCAGATCCTAGTAGGAATGGGCAAGGGCGCGAGCAAACCAGGAGTCAATGTGGTTTCACCTTTGTGTCGTTGGCAGGTTTCACATTCAGCCACCATCTATTTAATTTCAGTTTTCATGCCTTTCCAAAAGAAGTGTCGACGTGCTCGCTCATAAGTTTTGAGAAACCCGGAGTGCCCTGCTGAGGGGGAAGCATGGATTTCATTGAAGATACCCTGATGTAGGTCTGAAATTTGGGGAAGCACCAAACGACCCTTGTATCACAGAGAAGCACCATCCCATGAATAATGCGGTATGGCAGAGGGGTTAGTGGCCAATTGATGAATGATGTGGCATAAGGAGGGATCATTTATATACCCTTGTTGGACAGATTCCAACCATTTAGGAATGGGCATGGAGATGGCAGAGAGGGAAGGGTGGTCCTCGAAGGTTCTTGAGAGAGCATCAGCCACAACATTGTCTTTTCCCTTCTTATAGGTGATCTCATAGTCATAGCCCATGAGTTTGCTGACCCACTTCTGCTGAGCTGGGGATGAGACCCGCTGTTCCAAGAAATATTTCAAACTCTGATGATCAGTTTTGATGCAAAAATGGTTTCCCAGTAAGTAGGGTCTCCATTTTTGTACTGCATGTAAAATTGCCATCATTTCCTTTTCATATGTAGACAAAGCTAAATTGCGGCCAGAAAGGGCTTTGCTGGTGAAGGCAATTGGTCGGCCCTCTTGGAGAAGAACAACACCCAAGCCAATGCCACTGGCATCACTTTCGATGGTGAAAGTTTTGGTGAAGTCTGGCAGTGCCAAAACTGGTGTACTACACATAGCCTGTTTGAGTTGGATGAATCCCTTATCAGCTGTTGCACCCCAGGTGAAAGCATCCTTCTTCAATAAGGAAGTCAAAGGAGCCGCGATCTTTCCATAATCTTTGACGAACTTGCGATAGTATCCTGTCAAGCCTAAGAAACCACGAAGGCTCTTGAGGGTGGTTGGTTGAGGCCAATTCTGCATAGCACTGATTTTTTCTGGGTCCACGCGAACCCCATTAGCTGAAACAATGTACCCCAAATAGTCAATTTCCTCTTGACCGAATGAACACATGGATTGCTTGGCACATAATTGATTGTCGGCTAACAACTGTAATGCCCTGTCAAGATGTTGGAGATGCTCAACCCATGTGCGGCTGTAAATCAAAATGTCATCAAAGAAAACTAAAATAAATTGACGGAGAAAAGGCTGAAAGATTTTATTCATGAGTGCTTGAAAAGTGGAAGGGGCATTTGTAAGGCCAAATGGCATGACAAGGAACTCATAGTGACCCTCATGTGTACGGAAGGCTGTCTTGGGAATGTCATCAGGATGCACTCGAATTTGATGATAGCCAGAACGCAGATCCAACTTGGAGAAGAATTTGGCCCCATGGAGCTCATCAAGAAGCTCATCGATGACAGGAATTGGGAATTTATCCTTGATAGTGAGGTGGTTAAGGGCTCGAAAGTCAATGCAAAGGCGCCATGAGCCATCTTTTTTGTGGACAAGAAGCACTGGGGAGGAATATGGGCTGGTGCTAGGGCGGATAACGCCAGACTTGAGGAGTTCCCGGACTAAGTTCTCAATTTCAGTCTTTTGCAGATGGGGGTAACGATATGGCCGAATGTTGGGTGGAATGCTTCCTGGAAGGAGAGGAATGCGGTGATCTTCAGGGTGTGAAGGGGGTAGCCTTACTGGTTCTAAAAAAATGGTTGCATGCTTGTCAAGTATGGCTTGTAAGTCTGTAGGGTGGTTAGAAGGAGCAGAGGGCTGGAGTTGAATGGAATGCAGTTGTGCAATGACCCCATGTGAGCCTTTTTTCAAAAGTTTTTCCATGCGATGAGAACTGATGATGCTAGCAGATCCTGGTAATAACCCTTTTAAGGTGTGCTTCTGACCATTATCTGTGAACTACATCCAAAGCTCAGAGAAGTCCCATAAAATAGGTCCTAATGTGCGAAGCCATTGTGCCCCTAAAACCACATCACACCCACCTAAGGGTAGGGCAAACATATCAGAGCGACAATTATAATCGCCGATTGCAAGACGCACATTTCGACACTTTCCTTTACATGGCAATGTGCCCCCATTAGCAATCATGACTTCAAAGCTAGAACAAGGGTATATAAAGCAGTCTGCTGCCTTAGCAATGCGAGGATCAATGAAATTGTGAGTACTACCCGAGTCAATGAGGATTGTGAGAGGGATCTTTTTGAAGCACCCTTTGACCTTCATGGTTTGGGGAGTAGTGACACCTGCTAGTGCATGTACAGAGATCTCAGGTTGAGTCTCTTGAACCATTGGGTCCTCTTCAGTGCCGGGTTCATCTTGAGCATCTTGAAATTCTGGAATATCAATCTCGCTGTCTTGTTCTGGTGGTGACTCCACATCTAGCAAGTAAAGTTTTTGTTGGACGCACCTGTGACCCTTAACCCATTTGTCATCACAGTTGTAACATAATCCCTTTTCTTTACGAGCCCACATCTCTGCCTCAGTCAGGCGCTTGATTGGTGTGGTTATGGTTGTCCGCTGATTCACGGTGTTCTTTGTTGGTAAAAGGTGGGAGGTCGACGCTGTGTGGAGAGTTTATCTTCTGCTAACTTAGACAGACCCAAAGCGTCCATCATATTTTCAGGTCGAAACATTTTTACCTCTGAGCGGATCGGCTCTCTAAGGCCACTAACAAAGCAACTTTTGAAGAAGTCATCTGACAACCCTTAAGTGTGATTAGCGAGTTTTTCAAATTCAAGCTGATATTCCCGAATAGTACCTGTTTGACAGAGTTTGGTGAGAGCACCTGTGAAATCCTCGAATGCTGAGGGACCAAACCTACCCAAAAGTAAGGATGCAAAAGTTGACCAATCAGGTTCATCATTGGTCTTGAGATACCAACGGTACCACTGAAGTGCTTCTTGTTCCAAATGAAAGGAAGCAATTGGGACTTTGTTTGCAGAATAAGTATTGTGGAGGTTGAAGAATTGTTCAGCTCGATATATCCATCCTGTAGGATCTGTACCATTGAACCGTGGAAAGTCTAGCTTAGGTCCACGGGAGGAGTTGGAAGTAAAGGAGTGACGGTCTGAAGAAGACTCCTCTTTCTACATTCGGTTGATCAAGATGCTATTCTGTTGATTCAAGCCACGCATCATCTCGGTTAACTCTGTAACCTGAGATTTCAATGTGGCGATTTCTTCCTCCATGATTTTTGTGCCTGCTATTTTTTTTTTTTTTTTAGCGGCTTTTTTTTTTTTTTTTTTTGTTTTTAAAGCGGCTGTTTCAGGAATGGATTGTCTGCAACTATGTGGTTCGAAATATCATCAACTGTGGATATATTGTTGTTTGCTCTCTGAACCTAATAAGTTGGATATGGACCCCAGGGTTGTTTGGCTGCCTAAAGGATTTTTAAATTCTCTCTGGCCACCAAAGCTGTCTGAGCGAGTACCGCTCTCCAGAAATTTCTGGCCGCGGGTTTACCCCTTAACGACAGCTTTTGGTTTACCTCACGGGTGGGATCTAGTCAATCAGGGTGGGGTCGTTGCCCTTTTCGCTGGCAGGTCCTCTCAATGGGCCAGCTACTTTGGGGTTCCTGTGGTACTCCTCACAATGAGTTTTAGGGCTTATGCCCAAGCACTTCCCACAGTTAAGTGGATAGGTATTTACCCAATCCGAAATGATGGAACCTGCAATGAAAAATTTCTTTCCAGAAAATGGCGCAGCTCCTGGAAAGCCCTGCTTTGAAAAAAAAAATTGCTCCAAATCTACCCACAAAGCCAAGAAAGCGCTCTGATACCAAATGTGAAGAACCTCCTTACAGCAATTTACCTCTTACAACAGATTTAATCAAAATATGCCAAAATAAAATAACTCTTACCAATAACAGAAACACAGAAAGCTTATATTGATCGCAGGCCTCTTCGAGGGGGCAACCTCCTTTGAGCAAGCTCAATACAATGAATTCGTGGATGCCTTTATTCGGCCTCAACACTTACTTATATACTAACTCTATTCTAACAACTACTATTTCCCTTGTATGTGGGATAATTCGAATAAGCTCTAAGGGACGACTTACAAAGCATATGCGTCCATAGCAATTAAGCACGGGTTCCTAACAGGAGCCTTGGTGGCCGCCATGTTAGCATCTCCGAATGATGACTGGCACCCCATGTTTGCTGCCGAAGGCATCTATGACTTGTACTTGGAGAAGAGTTCAATTCTTTTTCCAACAACGTAAGATGTTATATTTTCTATATATCAGCTAAGACTCCAACCTATTTCCAACATTCCGCTCATATACCGCATGTTTTGTTTTCTTATTATAAAATGCAGATCAGTGTGCATTAATTTGATTGATGAATATGTTGTCGAAGCAGATGTAAAATTATTCAAATGTTAAATCATTTCCGCGCTCTTCTGAAAGGCCCGCAATAATTAAAGATAAACTCGTACATCTACGGTTAAGTGAGGCGTAACAATCTTGTCATCCCAACATTCGACGTAAAGCGAAATTAATCTAAATTATCTTCAGTGATCTTGCCTAACTTGTTATATCGCGAATGCAATCCCCAAATTAAAACAAACCCCATAAAATAATACATCCATGTAGTCGAGATTAAGCTCGATTAAGACCTTTTTTTAGCGGCACCATGGTGCAAGTCTTCGAGATAACACCACATAGGGAGATCATGCACAGTTTGCGACCTGAAATAAAATTAAACACATAATTCGTATTAACATTCATGGAGGTCATATGGTTTAATAATCACAAATTTCAGATTTAATGCGATCACGAATCCCATGAAGCTTACGACCATTCATGGTGTCAACACGTCCCAGGGTTCATACGCATAAGAAAATAACCAACACTATACAGGCCATACTTTAGAAAACAAAGTGCCACCGCATATCTCTTCCCCGTAATAAGAGTCGGTATCTCATTCAATGTGAACGTGTAGTGGGTAAACCCTGCTTGTGTGGCCACCAAGTAATATTAACGTTATAATTGTGGCTTAATTTATTTGGAAAATTATGCCCTAACCTTGATTCTATTTTTAAAGTGTGTGACTCTGGTCACATCAAAGAAATATGAACTCTCCACGTGTTTTCATTGTATAGTCATGAAGTGACAATGTTCACTTTTGATATTCTCTTCTTTTTGTAGACTCTACAAATGTGTTGAATTCATAATTTGTGTTTATGTCCACTAATGTTTGAAGGCCTTTCATTCTTATGTATACCATGATCATGTGGATGAATCATGTATAGTATGCCCTCATCGGGCTCCACATCATCTTTTCCTTTCACCTTCATTGTGTCCACTCAAAGTGACACAGATTGGGATAAGAATAGGTTTACGGAGTCATCGAGTACATAGATCCCATAGAGTGCTCGCTTAAAAGTGAATACTTCATGCAACAAGATATTTGCAAAGTGAAATGAATGCAAAAGGGTTCCCAAGGCAATCACATATAGATTATAAATATCTCTAATTCACACTTCCAAGTATTTGCTGTAATAATAATAATAATAATAATAATAATAATAATAATAATAATAATAATAATAATAATAATAATAATAATAATAATAATAATAATAATAATAATAATAATAATCAAGTGACTTCAAAATCCCACAAAGATGTACCAAAATATCCATGTGATCAATTCACCTTAAATAAAAATGTACATGACCATTACAACTTAAGCCATAATGCTATTTGCACATTTAACTAGTTTCCATATTGTGAGAGGTCCATGCATTATATGTGACTTGTGTTGTGGTGGCCTAGGACTAGGTGTGTGAAGGACAATCATGCATTAGAGATAACGTGTATAGTCATACAAAGTAACTACACATAAAAATATTTAGATAGAACAATCAACACACATTTAATGAAGTATAATTCTTATGTTTGCACAAATGCAACTTCTATTCAATAGGAAAGAATAGGGGATGGTACAATGTGTTTATAGTGCATGTGTGGTAGAGTAGATATGAAAGCATGTTATCTACATTAGGCCTATGTAAGGAATCAACCCTTGGCCAAATACGTATGTTACATATTTATACATGAAAATATAAGCGGTTACAACTATTATTGATTACAAAGAACATAGCTACGAGATGTTTCATTTTCATTACTATATGATGATTAGGGTTCTAGTTACATGGTGAATAATTTTCCAACTGATAACTGAAAAACATAAAGGATGGGAAGTGCCACTTACAAATCAACATCGTTAGAGTAGGATAACATGAAGATGTGTTGGAGTTCGGGCAAGTGTAAATGTGGATGTTTGAGAGTAGGAGTCAATGAGGCATGTGGGACTATGAGCTGGTAGTGTGGAAATCTACAATCTAGTGCAATCTATGTGCGTAGGTATGTGAGTGAGAATGAGAATGATGTGTAAGAATGAGAGAAAGTGTAGCATGAAATAGTGCATATAAATGTGCAACAAGTGTGAGTGTGACACACTAAGGCAAAGGAGAGATGTGACATGTGCAAGAGTTATGCACATATTATTTATCCTTTATTGAAGAACAATGGTATCCATTGCATCCTTGTGTAGTTGTGGGAACTACACACAAATTTATTTAGAGTTATACCACTTAGCTTCATCAACATACTACCACACTTTGACCACTTTGAAAATTTTATGTGTGCCATGGTAGGTACATGTGTCTATCACTTTGATAATTTGATCCTTATTTATTGGTGCTAGTGTTATAGGTTCAGATCAAAAAGAATTTTGAGTTATTATTATCTATGTAAGTGGAGGAATGTTAGGTTGGAGGATATCTAATTTGAAGACTAGATACATGCCCAAGTATGGAAGGAGATCTAGAACAAATGCGTTTTCACTAGTTGTGCATAAAATGGGGTAAGGACCATAGTGTATATGCTTGATCTTCTTACGTAAAACATTGAATCACTCTTGAAGGTGCAAGAAAACTTTATTTTCAACTCAGAATGCATGAGATGTGAAATGCACATCATGCCACTCCTTGTACTTTTCCTATGTACAAGAAAAGATTTACTAAACCTACCGATAAACAAATTATATGTGGCACGTGAACTTTTGAACTTTGTCTACTTCCCATTCTTGTGCGTGGGACTTAGTGTCAGGGTGTGCATGGTAAGATATGTCTAAATGTGTTAGAATTGGGAACCCAACACATACTTGGAATGGAATATGCCCCATCAAGTTATGCAGGGATCCATTTTAAGCATGTTGAATGTAAAAAATATTACCATCTTGTAAAATTATGCACATGATTTTACATTTGTAGAAGA
This sequence comes from Torreya grandis, assembly GCA_037957365.1. Classification (NCBI taxonomy): domain Eukaryota; kingdom Viridiplantae; phylum Streptophyta; class Pinopsida; order Cupressales; family Taxaceae; genus Torreya; species Torreya grandis. The sequence continues at coordinate 3,341,714 of JARHVA010001477.1, forward strand.
TGAAAAAGTTTATAATTGAAAAAATAGTTTCTCCATCTATCTATGGATGAAATGTTATCAACTAGTCCAACTGTGTTTCCATCAAACCCCACAATGCTTGCCAGGAATGACTTCAGAAGCTTAGATCTTGATTAAAGGTGATAGATGTTGGGAGTCAAAAGTGAACCCAAACATGGTTGCATAATGCTTGCATAGTTCTAGTTGCACCGATTTTTTTCTTGTAAGTGACTATGATAGCCATCATTCAAAACCTATCCACTACAATAAGCATAATGTCATGTTGGCGTTTCATCATTGGCAACTTAGCCATAAAATCCATGGTGATAGATTCACATGCCTTGGATGGAATTGGTAGAGTTTTATAAATTTCTAGCTTCATTTTCATGGGGTTGATGATGCAATAAGTAATACAATACTTAATGTGGCACTCCATGTCTATGTGCATGTGCATCTAATAAAAGTGTGACTTCAATGTATTTAAAGTTTTTTTATCACACCAAGGTGTACCAAGTGCATGGCATAGAGTGCCTTCTATATGAGTTATTGGTGAGGTGTGCCACCAGGCACAAAGATATGTCAAAGATTGTAAAGAATCTATTCAGACAAGTAGAAATCCCAATTTTTTTAATCTTTCATGAGGCATGTGTAAATGGCTATGAATTCCTGATCAACTAAGTAGAGGGATACCTACTCTATGAAGTTGTGGCCATGTGTTTCAAGAACTATGATGATCATGTGGAACAATTGTTGGATAAGATTATTTGATACCTTTTTATCCTTCCCTTTCTTATGTTTGATAATAGGATGTAACTGTTACATATTAGTCATCTATTTCATGTGGCATGAATTCTTTAGCTTGCTTTATGTCTATAGTAACTGAAGTTGTTTATGATCAGAATGAATAAATATCTCCTCCCCTAATATGTAGCAATACCATTTCTTAATTGATTACATAATAACATATAATTAATTTTCATAAGTGGATTACCTTTGCATAGTGTCACTGAATGCCATTGAATGTAGGTGACTAGATGTCCATATTGAATGAGTACTACAACAAGTTCATAATTAGATAAATCAGTGTGAAGCTTGAAGGAATTCTCAATGTTAATAAGGGAAAGTACATGTATTGCATAGAGGCAAATATTGAGTACCTTAAAAATTATTTTAATGTGCATGAGTCCATTTAAACTTGGATTTTACACAAGTTATCTCACGGAGTGATTAAGAAATATGTGAGAAACTAAAGATGAAAATGGAGTAGAAGTTTGAGAGTCTAATAAAACTACTCAATTTTGTGAGATTGTGTGGATTATGCCAATCCTATATCACTTTGATATTTTTTATATCCACATGAATTCATGTGTGGTCAATAATGTAGTTTAGGTACTGAATTACACAATACCAAGTAAACACTTTGCTAAGTTGGTCTACAAATTATGTTGACACAAGTTGTCTAAGACACATGTGATATGCTCTATGTGATCCTCCCAAGTCTTGATGAATATGAGTATGTCATCCAAGTAAATAATTATGAAGGAGTTGAGAAAATCCTTGAGTAGATCATCCATCAGGCAAATGAAATTGGTTCTAGTGTGTTGGTTAAGTTGAAAAGAATGAGCAACCATTTGCATAATCGTTCCCATGTCTTAAAGGTTGTCTTGAAGACAAATTAAAGGGGGAATAGTACCCAATGGTAACCTTAATTCAATTCAATATTGGTGAAGTATTGTTCACCTCAGAGCTATTCCAATTGGTCGTCAATTCCTAGTAGTGGATACTAAATCTTCACCGTGATTTTTTTGAGTGGGTGATAGTCTATTTCGAGATGCCAAGATCCATCCTTCTTGGGTGTAAGGAATGCCATACTCCCACAAGTTGAAGAGCCATGATTGATATTTACCTAATCAAGGAGCTTTTATAGTTGGCGCTGGACTTCAAAATTCCCCCAAACTGATTTGTGATATAGAGGTATATTTGGTAGATGGGATATAGGAACCAAATCGATACGATGATTTACTATGCACTGATTTGGAAGGCCTTCAAGCTTTTGAATACTTCATCATGCTTATATCTAAAACACATTAATAAAAATTAGATCCATTACTCAAAATGACTTAAATACCACATGAAATATGATATGAACTATCAAGTTCTTGCTATCCAAAATTTATCATATTATGCAACCCATTTTAAGGTCATTTGTAAACTATAGTAACTCTAAGACTAGTCTCAATTTATTCTATATGAAATAATTATTAATGTACTTAGAGATTCATTCATTAATATAAATTATCTTCTATTATTATTTGGGTATAAATAATTAAACTATTCATAATATATTTATAAATGTGCAAGTCAATTCTCATTCATTCTAAGTCTATAAACACACTAATTTATTGAAATATTATATAATTAGTAGTCAGTGTTATTGATTCTCAAAGTTCCAAACTAAGACATTTATTATAAAATGTTTTAATTGTAAATCTCACTTCAGAATGATGGAAGGTCCATTAAACATTGAAAACATGTATAGGAATAACTGTCAAGGTATTATTGGTTATCATAATAATTTATGCAAGTTATTTAACTTAATGATTTAGAAGGCACAATATTCTTAGATAAATTGCTTATAGTATAATGGACACTAATGTATATATTCTTTACCAAAGAAATAAATAGTATAAAACTAAAGATGATTCATCCCATTATTTGTAAGAGTAGATATCATTTGTTTAACCCTTTAATTAGATAATGAGACACATCTATTTAATCCTTTTTTAACCAACACAAGTCCCACATATGATCCGAAGTAACATGCCAATATCCTTGGTTACTATCATTATATTTTTTTCCTCCATGAATGAAGGAAGGATTATACCAAATATGCAGATAATGAAAATTCATTTTGTAATATAGATTTATATCATTCTATAAGCGACTGTTTCATAATGTAAAATGGTCATATTAACAAGCATTTAAAATAGTTCAAACTATTTTTCCCAAAGCTAGTTTTCAACTATTCTAGCTACAAAGGTTAGTAACATTTATTGAATACTCAACATGATCCTGGTAATCTAATTTAATTAATCATCAAACATTATTTTACCTACTTTTGAATAAGAATAACAAGGATAATAGTTATAACACATTCTCTTGACTCTCAAAGTTTGTATATTTGATCAACAAAATTCATGTCCATCCTTCAATATTGGTTATGAGATGATTTGGTGCTATGATCCACCCTTTCATCCACATGGTGTTTTTATGAATTCCATAGGGTCAAACTGAGAAATCCATCTTACTTTTGTATCCTCTACAATTATAATATTCTCCTATAAAATATCTTAGTCTATTTGAGCACTAAAGTATTCATAATTCTATAAGCTTTCCATCAATTGAGCAATATACATGGTTTTTCTAGTTAAGTTCTAATTCATTGAATGATGATGCCAAATATTTATTTTAGTTGAACATTTATCTATTTGATATTTTCTTTTTCATAAGAATATGAATCTGTTACAATCAAGTGCCTCAATTTTGTTGAGTATCTATACTCTATGATACCAATATTTTATATGAAGCATTTATAATGGAGACCTTGTCCTCTATTGACTATATTAATATGAAACTTTCTCTCTTTTTCACTAATCACTTTCTAGAATTGTGCCAATCCTTTTGAAGGATGACCTTCTAAAAAGATATTTATCCCTTTGTCAAAGAGTTGTTTTGTTTATTTATTTCCTAAACTACTTTGGATAAGTCCCGTTGATTTTGAGATTATGTTTCATGCTGATATTTGAATGCAATATTTCTTGTAGATGTAGTTTATTCTTATCTCATTTAATTTTATGTAGGTCATAAGGTAAATTGTGATTTCTTGTAGTTGTTTTTCATCGTGTTTACAAATTTTCTACACATACATCTTATTATAGCAACTTTTTATCTTGTTTGCATTTACTTTAACTTTTGGATAGTTATGTTTCTTGTGTTTGTTCTAATCATATTAACTCACTAGTTACCACCTTACTTGGGTTACTTCATATGGATCCACTTTCTCAATTAGTCTTTTTTGAACCACTATGTCTTTCATTTAATTTAACCTTGTTGTATCTTGCTCACCATAGATACCACCAAGTTGTTTTTGATATTAAAGAGATTAATTTAAACTTTATATCTATATTTTGCCTTAATGGTTAAAAATTCTTTTTGCTTATTTTATATTTTATTTATCTTCCATGTAGACATGGAAAACATTCCTTATAAACCATAATATCATCTTATGTTTATGCCGTAAGGTTAATGTGGTAAGTACCTAGGCATACAACATGCTATATATTTTGTTGCACCTAAGGTGAACTTTATTATCAATATGTTTCCAAGATTCAAGTTTAATGTGATTATCTTTTATTGAGTCTCCCACTTGTGTTACATCAATTCAAATGACACACTAATATGGACATAATACAAATCCAATGAACTCATGTAATAGTCAGTATATAAAATTAGGACCCATTTAGAAATACTACTTAAGCACACACACCAAACTTATAATAGTACCTCTATGGTATGAAGAGATAAATGAAAGAACATTAATCAAATTCATATGTATTATCAAATTAATAAATATATCTTCTTCCGTGATCCATTATAACATTGATAAAGGATATATAAGGCAAGGCATGATAACAATCATGAATAAATAACATATCAGTGGGTCCAATCCCAATTAATACTTAGCCATGTGTCTAAAATAATGGGAGTCTAGGTGGGGCATTACACTTGCTACATGCAATTCACTTTGATATTAAATATTTTCTAGCCACTTGTGATCTTCTTTCAATTTGGATTGTGATATTTATATTTACAATCCAATTGTATATAGGATGATTGCCATCATCATTCCATTTTTGGATGCACACTCACCATGGACATCCACTATATGAGCTCTTGTCTATTGTGTCGACTTTGATACCACTTCAATAAACATCGTACAAACCCTTACAAACTCATATCATCATCAATAAATAAATATTATTGGAACACATTCAATTTTCTTAATCATTATAAACTATACTCATCATGATACCTTTATGATTTGAAGAGATATAACTGTATGCATAAAAATTAAATACTTTTATACAATTATAATCATCTCTCTCTCTCTCTCTCACACACACACACACACACACACACACACACTCACACTCACTCACACTCACACTCTCTCTCTCTCTCACACACACACACATGAAAGAATCAAATAATACATGAGATAAAGCATGATCTAAATTATATAAAATAACTCAATTAACATATATAATCTCATTAATACTTAACTATGGGCATACGTAGAGGTCAGAGTATGTTGGACGTTACAATCACCTTCATGACACTTTAAGTCAACGACATGTTATATACTAAAAAGAGAAATTTATCTTATATTTACCATTTTTTTCCAATATAAACATACATGACAAAAATTGTGTGAAATATAATAGTGATAATCTCATGATAGTATTTTAGAGTTGATGAATTTCAAAGTTGATGCATTTTAGAGTTAGTACTTCACTCAAATTTTCTTTCGAGTGTTGATAAATGGTGGTTGTCAAACCATTATCGAGATTTACTCTACGATGAATTTTAGGACCCATTAAAACTAATACATTCAAGCTCAAGCGAATGTGAAGATTTATAGCATATCAAGGCATCCCAAAGTATTGGAGAAGCGGCAAAAGGAAAATAAACACTCCATTTGTTACAGGTTTTCTTCTTCTTTTCCTTCTTATTGGAGGTAAAGTAAAATAGAAATTGCTATTAATGTTTATGTATCTTTTTAGTTATTTTGATGGTGGATATTCACTTTCAAACTACAATTGGGGATCGACGAATAAGTGAGACGCTTACCAGTCTTGTCATCCCAACATTTGATATTAAGCTCAATAAGATCAATATTTTCTCCAGCTCTGAGGTATCTTGCTTCTCAAATGGTCTCGATGCATTATATGCTTTATTTTAGAATACTTTTGAATGCTCTGAGGTATCTTGCAGGCAAAGAGAGAGGCGCGGAAGAATCCATTTCTGAAGGATGTAATTATGGCTACAACGGCAGCTCCAACATATTTTCCATGTCACGCCTTCACAGTACACGATGAATCTCGTGGACTGTCGATTATCTATAATTTGATAGACGGAGGAATCATGGCCAACAATCCAGTAAGTAATTATGAACATAATTTTTGCATATACTTCAAAATTTTGTTATGGATTAGTTTAGAATCTCAGGATGACTTCTTTGTTGATTGTAATAGTTATTCCAATATGAACAGGGAAGATGTATTGGATGATTAATTGTCGCTATCCTGTATCTCTTCTGCTGGGCGTAACTATTACGGCCGTCCCATATGTCAGTTTTTTACTGAAAACAGTGGGGGAATTAAATTTGCAGGTTTATTATTAATTTATTAAACTCTTCTTTTCTTCTCTTGAGGGGTATGTATTTAAGTGGGAATTGAATACACGTTTTTAATTTATCATTGAGCATGGTCAATTGACATAATTGGATTTTCCTGCCTAATTATTCGTATTCGACAGAATGATTCTTTTGTTAATAAAATTAAATATATTTAATATTATGGTAAGAAATTAATAACAAAATTAAATATATTTAATATTATGGTAAAAAATTAAAGATATAAACATTTTAAAAAAAAATTATATATTTTTAATGACAACATGACCTTCTAAAGCTTTCTGCTGTCTTACAAAATAACACTTAAATTCTGAAGGAATGTCAAGAATAAGAATTTTATTTAAATTGGAATGTTATTTTACAAGACGGTTGGTCACTTTGAACATAATATGTCATCAGTGTGCCCTTTCATTCTTTACCTTTATATTTTTTATGGTTTCCATTATATGTAATCAGTGTGCCCTTAAAAATTTGCACTGAATTACTTTTAAAGCATAGGAATTGAATTTTGTGGTGAACGTATCCTCAAATGGTTTGCTAAACAGGGTTTTGTGTCCTCCTCAGACACCAGTCACGTATCTTATTATTATTTTTCACTCTGATTGCTTAAATTGGCTTAAATGGCTTGGCGTAGGAACGCTTTAAAGTCATTCCAAACTGGTTGGAATGAATTTAAGCAGCAAGCAGCCCAAAACTTTGAGCCAATATTTTAGGGTTCGCCTTTTTCAAATCTATATTCTTTTGTATTTCGAATCTTTAATTCGTGTAGATTGCAGACCCTACCAGCAATGCATGAAGTTGCATTAGGACGACATCACTGGCATGGTGCACACAACTCAAACGTCAAGTGTCGGGTAACTAATTAATCTCCTCAAAGATATTTCTTATGACATGTTTCGGTTATTTCTTCAGTATTAAAGGAAAAATGTGACGAAAGCAATGTTTTTTCTTTTGTGAATGACACTAGAGGCTTCTGGTGCTGTCGCTTGGAACGGGTAAAGCTGCAAGTAATGGTTACGAAGCAACAGTTGTTGCCAAATGGGGAATATGTGGATGGCTTCGCCAGAAAGATGGCCGAAAACCCATTTTTGATGTGTTTATGAACGCCATTGGAGACCTACTCAATCTGTACAGACAAACCATGTTCGAACGTCTTTTCTCCAACGAATCAATGTATCTCAGAATCCAGGTTTTTCAAGCTCTATGTCTCTCACTACTCTGTTAATAAATGATATTGTTTTCTAATAGTCGTAGGCGGTTGGCCTAATTACCTTGGAGACGTTGTACGGCTAGCATGTTGGTGATTGATTATTTTTCTATGATCATTCATATTAGTGTAAGTTAGAAAACAAGCTTTTGGAAATAACTGTTTGTATATTTATTCTTCAGTTTCAAATCACATATGTGAACTATCCTCAAGAAAAATAATTGTTTGCATGTTTATTGTTCGAAGTTTCCAATCACATCCATGATTTATCATTAAGAAAAATGTTTAAGATTATTAATATGAAATGGCTTATCAACAAATCTGCATACAATTGTGATTAAAAATCTATTTCTTTTAATATAAACTATGAATGCCCTAAATCCCTAATTTTTTGCGTTTGTATCAGGAAACTGAATTAAGTGGAGATGCAGCCAGCATAGATATTTCCACGAAGAAAAATCTAAACGCTCTTGAAAATATTGCAAGAAAACTTTTAGATAAACCAGTGAACAGCGGAGACATACATATGCAGGACTTGCAGCAAGCGAAGTTAATTACCAACCAGGATGCAGTGATTCGGTAAGTAAATTTTGCAATTCTCCTCTTCACTTAGCGAGATGCTTAAAAAAAAAGGTTTTAGTACATAAATCGATTGCTATATAAATATAATCCTTCCGTTTAATTTGTTGACAGATTTGCTATATTACTTTCTCAAGAGAGGGAGCAACGATTAGCCTCCAGGTCACCGAGTGCCATATCAATTTAACTGCTTGTAGTAAGCTCTACTTAGAAGATGGGCACTCTAGATCAATATATAAAATATAAGAGCAGGTAGAATGATATCTATAATATATAATTTAAAATAATTTAAAATTTCTAATATATTAATTATTGAGCGTGCTCTTTATACGCTTTTTATTTCTCTTTGTTCCTCTTCCTCCTCATTCTTAATTTTATATTAAATCATCAGATTGTGTGCATGATTAAATATATAAATATTCACAGCTGCTTCTTCCTTTAATGATTTCAATTTGTTTTGTTATATAATTAGATGTTACAAAAAGTTTTTAATATATAAATTGTGTTTTGAATAATGTATGGATTCATCTATAGATTTGTTAAATTATTTTATGAAGAGAAAAAGATTTTTTTAAAAGAAAAATGGTATGATATTAAATAATATATAAATTAGAAAAGGTTAATTAAAGTTTAGGTTTTGTTGAATATTTTTTTAATAATTAAATTATAAATTAATTTTTACATTTAATTTATTGAAAGATTTTTTATATTATAAATTAATCTTTTTCTTTAATTTGTTAAATTATATATTAAACTTTTTATTTAATTTATTGATAGATTTGTTAAATTATAAATTAATTATTTTATTTAATTTATTAACAGATATATTAAATTATAAGCTATTCTTCCTCTTTAATTTATAGACAGATTTTAAGAATTATATATTAAATTGTTTATTTAATTTATTAATAGATTTGTTGAATTATGTTTTTCAATATATTGTAAGATTTGAACATCTGGTATTTTTCAAACATTTTTTTTTATTATTAAGTTTGGATTATCAAAATTAATTTTAGAGATCTAAATACGAATGCAATGAAGTAAAATAAAATTAATATCCAATAATAATATAAATTGACCAATAATTTTTTTTTGAAATTATTTTAATATCAAGTAGGAGATTTATTATATTGATATAAACCTACACAACACAAAATAAATTTAACACTAAAATTGCTTCAATATTTTATTCTCAACCCAAAACACAATAACGTGACAAAAAAAACTACTAAAAATGTATAACAAAATAATATAACTTAAAACTGAGAAAAAAAAATTAAAAAATAAAATAAAAATACAAACTTATATTCCTTTAATGTTAATGTACCTGATCTATTATTTTAATATAAACTTACATGACATCAATAAGGTCAAGATTTACACATTATGTAGATGTTAATGAAAAACATGAAAATAATAAATTATTTATTAGAGTAAATTTTGTATATAATATGTATAATTATAAATCTAAAAAAATTTAGAGTATATTTTTTAATATTATTTAATATATTAGAATTAATATTTTTATTTGATTGTTATTTTTTGATTAGATATATATATATATATATATATATATATATATATATATATATATGATGTTGAAAAGAATTCAAAGTAAAAAAATAAATTGATATATACATTTCTATTATAACTATTAAAAGAAAAATTATTTATTTACTTTTTAAAATGAACTAATCCTTTTTCTTTATAAACCCCTCACACACACGTATTTCTATTTTATAAATAAAAAGGATTAGGTTCATTTTAAATAGTAAATAAATAATTTTTGTTTTAATAGTTATAATAGAAATGTATATATCTATATACTTTTTCACTTTGAATTCTTTTCAATATCATAAAGATTTTTTTATTAAGAGTTTAGATGAAGTAAACAATGAAATAATGATGTCGGTATAAACTAAGGTTTGAACATCTAAACATATTTGAGAAATGTTTTCCAAAGTAGGTCCCATGTTTCACGTGTTGGCATCAATGAAAGGCACACAATAACTATAGGAAGACTACATCATCTAAATATCAACAATAGTGTGTTTGGTATATATAATTTTCATTAACAAATTTAAAAACTTCTAAAACTCCACTTTCCTTTGGAAAAAACTAAATATCATTTCAATACTTTATATTTGACACAAAATCTCCTATTAATACATGGTAAAGTATATTTGATATCTTTTCTTAATACATAAGTTATGTCAATTTTTTAATTTAATTTTTTTAATTATTATGTTAACTTATTATAAATTAAATTTTTTAACTTTAAAAAAAAAAAAAAAATAGTAAAAGTTCTCATCCTTATAAACAAAGAGTAGGGTTTTATTTTGATGTGATTTAACGAGTGGTTATTATGTTGGGGAATTAGTATTTGGGTTTGGTATGGATTAGGAAACAGAGAGACCGATAGTTAAATGGTTTGATATTTGAAAAGAAATCATTATTTTATGATCTAAACTTACAATTTTTTGAAAGGGTAATAATTAGGTACTTGATCATATTATTGTGTTTCTTTAAGTATATAATATTAATGTAGATGTCCTGCCACTCATTTCAGTTGAACTAGAAGCAAAACTTATAAATTTTATTTGGACCCAATTTTCTTCGAGCTTTCTCTCTGCAAAACTCTTACAATCTCTTACACTTTTAACACTGATAGCTTTCTCTTGTGGAAGAGCTTACTTTTATTTAAGTATCTATCTTTGATTTTTTTTTTCGTTCACTGTTATTCAAATGGTGTTCACACCATAATAAATATCCTTAATCTAGCTCTTGAAGAAGTGTTTAATTTGATCATGTGAGTGAAATGTTCATTAATTCCCTTTTTGGGAAATAAAACTCTTTCACGATCTTGTACCCTTGATCAGCCTTACTACCCTCAGTTTGTCCAAACCAATAAGACTGGAACTCTTCGCTCCCCACACCAATTAGAAGACCCAAGCCCATAAGAACATTCCATTGACGAAATCCCTTCATTCAATTGATTAAAGCCTAAAAAACCTCAGCAACATTATAGGTATTCATTTAGAGGACTATCATCACCATTTTAAAATGTAACATTTATCTGCTACAGCAGCAGTTACACCATCGACAGACTGCTTTATGGGGATTTTGCATGGCAGCATATGGAACAAGTGCATAATAAGAGGGCTTACCATCAACGTAACCTGCTCCTAAAACGCATGCTCATCAAGCCACCGGTATTGATAAGAATAGGGCTTCTAATGGCAGGACTGTTCTTGTTCTTCACCTGCAAGTTAGGACCCCTCCTGCCATCAGGCGTAATTCTGATATTCTGAATAGTGGCGACCAGCTATAGGGTCCTAAACCTGTGGAAGGTACCTGTATTAAATTGCCTGGTTTCAAGTAGCTGCAAGCAAAAGGAGGGCTGAGAAGCCATAAACTGCATTGTAAACCCCATAAATGCTATATGGAATTAACCTAGATCGTAACCAGCCTTTGAAATGCTTAAGTTTATGCGCGAGGAAGGCGATGCTCTGCGGGCTTGGGCATCCGTTAACTGGGACCCCATACCTGACTGCATCACTATACATAATCCTCATAATAAATTATATATTTCAAACACGACGATAATGATAATTAAAAAAAATAAAACTCAATTTATATAAGAAACATGTTCAAGAATAAAAAATGAGGACGCTGAGGTACCGATATTTAGAAAATGGTTAAAATTCAACGGCAGCAAACACAAAATCTTAAGTTGGCTCCACCACTTTAATATAAGGAGAAACTCCTCCCTGCAGTGCAAGGAAAACGATAACAAAATGCCCAGGCATGGCTCTGAGTGAAAACTTGGAAGGCATAAGCATTGCATAAAAAGTATTTTCTACTGGAAGGAAAAAATTCAGAATGAAAGAAAATACCTGCCACCGATACTTATGCAATCTTTAGTTAGTATTGACCCAGCCAATACTCTGAGCTACCTAACCCGAAACAAAAATAAAAAGCTGTGTGCAGAGTGGGCATCTAACCCTGTGCACATCAATGGAAAACGCGTTTCTCATTCTCGGCCTTCGGCTATATACACACACCCGCCACATTAATCTAAATTTGTCGGTCATATGTATTTATTATGTGCCTAAATTGGCTCCGATGGTTTAGATTCGTTCCAAATCTTCCGGTCACGGCTGAGCTTTGACCATGGGAGACGCCAAATAGTTTAAAACGACTGAAAACGGAGGGACCGGCGTCAAAACTCGGTTCAGCATAAGCATAACTTTAGTAAAGGAATTTATGTAAAAGAGATTCTTTGCGTGGAGGGGCTTCTCTCCCACCTCCACTGCTCATGTCATTTTAGGAAGGTATTCCCGCAAATGTCATTGTCGCTATTCGTACAGCGTGTCTTTGGGTTTATTTCACATTTTCCAGGAACCCATATGTTTCTCGTTTCTTCCGAGTTGGATCCAACGCAATCATTTTTGGGGGAGCTCATCTATATATCCATTAATCTTAAATAAATTAAATGTTGGTTCAAAGGTTTAAGTAATGTCGAAATAGATTGTTTAGTAAGATACGATTTAATGAGATAATCAGATATCTAGTGTAAAAGATTAATATTGAAACATATTTAAAGATTGATGATACAAATCATAAAAAATAAATGGACTTCAAACATTTCAAAAAGATAATAATTTTGAGGCTTTTTAGGCTCTTTTATGCTCCCTCTGTGCATGGGAGAAGTTTGAATCACATCATCCCTTTCCTTGTTTCCATCCATATAATGGTCCCATGAAGCCCTAGCAATCATGTAATCCTTATCATTGTTGCTCAAACCCTTTTAGCTCTCTCTAGGCAACAACAAAGAACTCAGCGCATCATTGTCCATAACCGAATCCTTTTTTGCATCGAGATAACCAAGTGTATTAAACATTAAAATGTGAAATTAGATGAAAAATAGAAGGAAAACCTCACAACAGTTATGTTGATGATTATTTTTTCCCTTTTTTTTATTGAACTACAATTATCTCTTCATGAAGCCACAACCATCTCTGTAAATAGTGCTCATCGATTTTGACTACTCTCTCACTGTCAAGGTTTTAAGTGACCTGATAAAAATGATATATATATATATACATATATATATATATATATATATATATATATATATATATATGAATTCTCAAACATAAAAAATTTGAAAAATTCTTAATTGGCAAACACAATTATTTAGGAAAGCATGAATAGTAACTTTTGTCGGGCATGGCCTCACATAAATAGGTTAATACTTAAATGCCACACCATAAACATGTGTTGAGGTGCTTCATCTATGCCACATAATTAATATGTTTGTGATGTCTTAAAATGTAACCAACAATTAATTTTTAACAAAGGCTCTCACATTTCTTCGACTTCGCTACCAAGAGGAAATTGATCTCTTGCAGATGACCATCCTGCAAGGAATCTCTATAGAACTTAGTTAATCATCTCAATTTAATAGACCATAATAATGCTATATACATAAGTTATTATAGTTATGTTTCCTTGACTACTAAGTGCCAAAATAATTATCACCTTCATGATAATTTGAATATGATTATTAGTGAAGAGAATTTCGAACATACAATTTTAATGCGCAGGCATATGCATTTCTGACTCCATTTGAAACTTTATGTTTAGAAATGGGAGCTTTAATGTTTCAACCTAGGCAAACCTATTATTGTGATTATGCATGTAACCTAATTCCTTTGTTTATTCAATGAAATAAATGATCAATAAAGATATCAAGATAATTTGTATCTATGTTGTTATTAAACAATCAAGATATACTTTATTTTAATTAGAGATAAATTAAGTAGAATTGGTAAGGCATCACGCTAACTATTTGTAAATAATCAATTTAGTATAATACCTATTTTTCATTTAAGGTAAACCATTTTGCCAATTAACTCTAAAGGCATTTTGCAGTAGTATTAGTTTTTATTTGTTTATTTTTTAATTGCTAATGGTATTGACAAAAACCATTGTTTTTAAATATAATAATAGATGAAATCAATTTGGTAAATCTATCAAATATGGGCATCCTCTATATAAGAGTTGTATTTATAGGAGTCCTACTCTACCCCATATCATTTTTCTTGAGAGGGATATATATTATACATAGAAAAGTTAGGGCACCTTAATCAAGCTATTGTCACTATTCGTACAATGTGTGTTAGGAATTATTTGACTCTTTCCATGTACCCATATCTTTCTCATCCCTTTTTCTTCCATGCATTACATAATAACAAATAGTTCATCAAGAGAGAGAGAGAGAGAGGGGTGTCATAATGTTTTCAAGCTTAAATGCTCAAGTTGTGAGGCACTGCATATAAACACTCCTCCAATCCTTATGTGCTCTCCATCCTATTCTTTTGGACTTGGAAACTAAGTTTATTTTATTCCAATAAGGCCAAGGAGATATATGGTAGGTTGGTGAGATGATTATGGACTATTTGTATGGTTTTAATTTTCTTATATGCCTATTTGGCCAGGAAGGATTTGAGAAAATCCTTAAATGTATGGTCATGAATTTTAAACTAGTGCAATCAAGGAATAATTTGATATACTATTTCAAAATATATTTTAGCCACTTTATTATCATGCTTGAGTGAGTTAGTCATGTCATGGAATTTATAATCAAAGGGGATTGGTCAAGTAAGGAATAAACCATTTGGTATAGAGATAATACCATTGACCTAATTTTACACTATTGCAATTTTCTTGCCATAGTGGTAGAGGAAAGTAATAGTGTAGTTGATTATGTCAATCCACCACTTGACCCAAATGGAATCATATGTTTGAGATGGAGCCAAGTTATACATTCTAGCTATAAATTAGATCATGCACTGATGACTTACAAGTGAGGTGTTAAACAAATAGATTACAAGGGAATATATGAAGGTCACCTCCCCTTTTAGTGTATAAATTATGGGACTATGGTCAAAAAAGACAAATCATAGATAAACCATGATAGATTTCGTATCTAAATAAATAGAGGAGAACATATCTTACTTATAGATTAGTATGTTATCTAATCATTTAAGAATCCAATATGTGACAGATTAAAATTTAGATCATGTGAACCATTGATTGATGATTGATAAACACCACCAAAAGATAGGGCCTGCCAAGATCCAATGGTGTTTAAAATAATACCAAGATTCATGATCCCTTATGCACCATTGCATAGGGAGTGGACTAACTTTATCCTTAGGAATTTAAATCATATTAAATTAACAACAAATCATTTAAGTGAAAAAATGCAAATTATCAATGAGCTATCTCTAAATAGCCATTTTGTCAGGGCCATCATTAGGAGTATAAACATTGAGAATTATTGATGAATATCGATCAATATCAAGCATAACCTAAATAAACTAATGTGATGGGTCTTTTCTTGATGAAATAATTAAGGGTGATAATTATGCTGAAACCAAAATAGTAGCCCTACTACATCGATATTAATGTGAAGTAGAAAAGTGTGATATGCCAAGAGAGATGCTTATAAAAGAGGTTTG
>JARHVA010001477.1:3362500-3385000 GCA_037957365.1 Torreya grandis
AGTCATCCATAAACCATGGAAGAGGATAGCATAAATTCAGTCCTAGAGGTAGAGGGAGAAGTTCTCCTACAGTTGGATGTAGTAGTAGTCCTACAAATGTTGGTGGTAGAGGTAAAAATCATAATTTCAGTCATACAACTGGATCAAGGTTTGAAAAATCACATGTTCAATGTCATTATTGTAATAAGTTTGGGAATTATGCTAATGAATGTAAGAAAAATTAGTATGACCTACACAAACAAGGTCAAAATCAGTCGAGTACTACTCTGACAAGCACTATGTTTATTGCATGAACTAGGATTGTTGAAGCAATTCCTACAAACTCCCCAATTGATTGCAATGTAGTCTAAGAAAGTCTATGTCACATATGATATTTGGATTATGGTTGTAGTAATCACATGATAGGTAATGTAGATTTGTTTTCTAGTGTGGATGAGTCAATTCAAACTAATGTCATACTTGGTAACAACAACAAGGTCACTATTTTGGGTAAAGGTACAGTTTATATTATAACCAAAAAGGGGGAGTAGAAAGTTATGCAAGCTATGTATTATGTTGCTAATCTAAAACATAACTTAATGAGAATAGGCCAGTTGGTAAAAAATGGCTATAGAGTGTACATGGAAAACAATGTGTGTGTGATTATGGACAAGTTTCCAAGCACACAACTAATTGCCAAAGTGAAAATGACTAGCAAATAGATGTTTCCCTTGAGGATAAATCCACATATGAAGAGAAAAATAGCCCAAGCTATTCATAAGACAAATAATGTACATTCTAGAAATGCCTTTTAGGTAGAAAATAAAAATTTAGAAGTTGAAATGAATTCTACAAAGTAAATTAATTCAACTCTAGAGAAAGCCAATTCAACTCTGGAGAAGCAAAAGTTAGTGGTGGATAAATTTAAACAACGTTTCAGTCAGTTTTAAATGATGGATCTTGGTTGTGGCATTTTAGATTTGGAAATTTGAACTTTGGAGGGATAGAGACACTACATATGAAGAACATGGTAAAAGATTTACCATTAATTGAGAAACTAGAAAGAGTTTGTGAAGGTTATATCTTAGGCAAACACCATAGAGAGTCTTTCTCAGTTGGTGAATCAATAAGAACAAGAGTACCACTTGAGATTGTTCACTCAGATATTTATGGGCAAATGCAAACACTGTCTATAGGAGGTTGCACTTATTTTCTTACTTTTATTGATGACTTTGGTAGGAAAAATTGGCTATACTTTTTAAAATATAAGTCTGATGCATCTACTTATTTTTAGTAGTTCAAGGCACTTGTGGAGAAGTAAATTGGCCACTACATCAAGTTTTGGAGGAAAAATAGAGGTGGTGAATATATTTCATATGATTTTTTGAATTTTTGTAGATTATATAGCATACACAAACAATTTACATCCCGCTATACACTTCAAAAAAATGGTGTGGTAGAGATAAAGAAATAAACCATTATGGACATGGAATGTAGTATGTTGATAGCCTCACATTTACCTAGTGAATATTGGGTTGAAGCAGTAGAAACTACTATTTATATCATGAATAGGTGTCCAACAAAGATGTGAAGAACAAAGTCCCTTAAGTGTCTTGGAAAAGAAATAAACATAGTTTTTCTCACTTTAAATTATTTGTCTATGTTGCATATGCACATGTTCCAAATGAGTTGAGGAAGAAGTTAGATCATAAAGGATAAAAGCGTATATTTGTTGGCTATTCAGAGAATACAAAGGCATATAAGATATATAATCCTATCACTAGGAAGGTTATAATTGAAGGATAATGAGTAGAATACTTTGATCAATGTTATTAAATAAAAACAGGTTTATATACATTGAAAAATTTAGTTAATAGAACCGTAATCCTATAACCATTGCACCATTTATGCACTAACCATTATGATTAACAACATAACAACCATGCTAACTAAACATACACTAACTTAAACAATGTAATAACTTAATTTATGCCAACATTACCCCCTTTATTACATTATTTACACAAACACCATATTTCCTAATAGTGGTCCCCCTTTTATTACAAACACTGTAAAAAGATTTACAGTCTTTGCGTAGCTTGCTCACTTTTTTAGGTGGCATGACATCATTATGGCTTGAAGGTCTTGGTGTCACCTTAGTTTTTCCTTGTAGGATTACCAAAAACCAGGAAGTGACATGAACACTTCTCTCTACTAACACCTTCGATGGATTTTTAGATTATGAGGATTACCACAAATCCATATGGTTTTCAGCTATAGGTTGACCATGAACCTAGAGGGTTACAGGAGGTTTCTACTAAACTTAAATAGTTTTTCAAATTACCACAAAATTTTTTCCAAAAACCAAGTGCAAATTTAGTGATTTTTCTCCCCACAACATTCTTTTTTAGGAGGTACCAAACTAGAAAATAGTGCTCTATAGCTTATTGAAAAATAAACTGTAAAACATAAAATAAACACACCAAAATTTATCACCATAGAAATGCTATGACCCAATCATAGGTGACTCATGAGAGATGACAAATGTCTTTCAACCTCTTTTTATCCTCCATCCTCTAGTAAATGAAGCTATTTTACTCAACTGATGTCTTAATGAAGCTCATATGTATGTCATTTATGACACCAAAACTTTCCCATTGAAACATATGACTCAAGATGTTGGGTTTGCTTTATAATGCATCTGTACAAGAGAGATTTTTAATTTTTGATAATATCAAAAATGGACCCAAAACATAATATTCATACTTTTTATAAATTGACTCTATTGACGACATTTACAATTGACACCTTTGACTTTATAAAAATTGACAAACTTTATCGACTCAAAATCTATGTTTTGACTCTTAATCTATTTAACTTGGAATCAGATATGGTAAAACTGATATCTATAAGACTCGATTAAAATTAAGAAAGGACTAAAATGACAAAACCTTAATCTATAACCTAGAACTTAAAATGTTACATAATAACAAGCTAAACTTTAAAAAAATAAAATAAAAGACTTATAAAACACTAAATAACATTAAGCTTCAAACAAACCTAGCTTTGAAAAATTATTAGCTGAATCATGTTTTACATGCAAATGACCAAAGGAGAATGGATATTTAGCATATACCCAATCAAGCCAATGAGGTGAAAGGAGTGAAATAGTTTACTAGTATAGCAAACATATTGATGAACCAGTGGAACAACAAGAACCAAGAGTTGTGGAGCATGATTGGCTACTCAATATGAAACTCTAATAAAAATATTTTGATCTCATTGAGGTTCTGAAGAAGGAACGCTGTTGAGGTGTTGAAATGCATTCTTGAAAGAGTCACAACTTTTGGTCAAGTTAACCAAGCCTAGAGAAGCAATCCAAAATCGTAGACACCTACACCCTACCTAAGCATGGAAGATTTGAATGCCGATGAAGGATCTCAAATTTTTATATGGCAAAAGAAGATGATGCGGTGAATAGAAATTGATATAAACATGGTTACCAAGTGACAATGTAGAATTTGTACTTTGATTAATTTCACATCACGACACTTCTGATGTACTAATTCAAAGATCCTTGCATAGAATGTTAGATAGTGCTGATAATAATAGCATATGCATGTATGCATAAAATTGAAATGTTATCTAGATTTTAATTTTTGCATGTTTGATGCATATGGTCTTAGATTATCCTCAGTCCAATGCAATGATATATGTGATGAGACTCGAAAAAACTTTAATACAAAAATGTGATCCACATAGACAAATCATAAAAAGTGAGCAAAAAGTAAGTAAACCCTCTTTGACATCATTCCCACCATGATCTCAAGTAGGCTCTAATACCAATGAAGGATAATGAGCATAATAATTTGATCAATTTTATTGAAAAATAATAGGTTAATATACATTGCAAAATTTGGCTAATAGAACCATAATCTTGTAATTGTTGTCGACTATGCTAACTAAACAATGTAATACCTTAATTTATGCCAACAATAATCAGCCATGATGTTTAGTTTGTGGAGAATGAAGCATGGGAGAGAAGTGTATAGAGGACTGTAAACATTATTCCTACTCTTCCTCATGATAATATGGTAGATGAAGTATTTCCATCATAAAGTACAACTCAAGAAATAACTCCTTCCACTCCCATGACAACACCACAAGTTGTATCTCAAGATACACCCATATTTATAGAAAAAAGATTTTCAAGGTTGTTGTCCACACTAAGAGTAAAAAAAAATACATAGGAAACCACAAGAAATCTACATCAACTAATACCCTTGAAGAAACTCTAGCTAGCACTCCAAGTAGTTCTACATCATTAGATCCAACTTTAGAAAGCATGCAGCCACAAAAAACAAGGATATTGAGTGAGTTATATAATTTTGATACTACAAATTCATTTGCAGTCTTTACTTTATTTTCTCATATAGATGATTCATTAACATTTGAAGAGGATGTGAGTGGTGATAAATGAGCACAAGTCATAGATGAAGAGATTGAGTCGATTGAGAAGAATCAAACATGGGAGTTGGTTGATTTACTTGAAGACAAGGATGTAATAAGTGTAAATTTGATTTATAACACTAAACAAGATGATAATAGAAAGGTGCAAAATCATAAAGTAAGACTAGTTGTAAGGGGGTTCACACAACAGCTTGAAATAGATTCCAATGAAATATTTGCTCATGTTGCATGGTTGGACATAGTTAGAACTGTATTGGCCATTACTACCCACATGTACCAAATGGATGTGAAATCAACATTTCTAAATGGCTATCTAGAAGAGGAAGAGTGTATGTTGAAAAACCACAAGGATATGAGATCCCAGGTTATGAAAACAAAGTGTATAGGTTGAAAAATGCACTTTATGGATTAAAGCAAGCTCCTAGACCTTGGAACAAACACATTGACTCCTATCTCATTTAAAATGGTTTCTAAAGAAGTGGTTGTGAGATAATATTGTAAATTAAATTCAACAAGTAATGTAACATCTTAATTATTTGTTTTTATGTAGATGATATAATCTTTATCCATGATCTTATAATAGATGCTATCAAAACAACAATGAAGAGTGAATTTGAAATGACTGACTTGGGGTTTATGAAATATTTTTTGGGCATCAATGTCCATCAATCTAATGTTGATAAATTTATTTCTCAATCCAAATATGAAAATGAAATATTGAAGAGATAAAATGCAAGGCAGCCCCAACACCGGTCATGATGGGATTGAAGCTAAGCAAGGAGGATGATGGTCCATGTGTGGATCCTACATTATTCAAAAGGATAGTTGGAAGCCTTATGTATTTGATGGCATAAGGCCTAATATTATGTATATGTAATCTTATTTTCAAGGTTTATGGATCCTCCAAAAGACTCTCATTGGCTATCTAATAAGAGAATACTAAGGTATGTGAGAGGTACAAAGGACTTTGGTATAATATATTCTACTTAAGGTGATTTTAGTGTTATTGGATACATGAATAGTGGTTATGGTGGAAATATAGATGAGCACAAAATCACTTCTATGTATGATTTTCACTTTGGTATAGGTGTTGTGTCATGGGCTTCTAAGAGCAACCCATTGTGACTCTTTCTTCAACTGAAGCTGAGTATGTGGTAGTCACTAGTGCATCTTATCAAACTATTTAGATCTAGAGGATGTTGAAAGATTTAATGAAAAAAAAATATAAAACACTAAAATATTTTGTGATAATAGTTTAACCATTGCATTATCCAAAAATCATGTCTTTCATAAGAGAACTAAACATATTGATACTAGGTACCATTTTATCAGAGAGCTTGCCAAAAACAAAGAAATTTGTCTAGATTTTTGTAGGTCTGAAGATCAATTTACTGACATATTTACAAATTTATTGGAAAAGGAGACATTTTAGTACTTAAAAATTTGTTTAGGAGTTTTTGATTATGCAAATATATGTGCTCTGAAGATGGATGCTCTGAAGCTGATGCTACAAAGACATTCTTTAAAGATAGATACTCTGAAGATGATTCTCTAAATACATGCTCGAAGATATGTTACAAAATTTGTTGATCCCCAACAATTCAAATTAATGGGGAGTATTTCATATATTACTTTTACCCAGCTAGGCATTAATGAAAAATATTTTATTTATCCTATCTAAGATCTATTTCATTTCCCTAGGATTTTCCATTATATTATTGTTTTTTGATGTTATTTATGATGTGTGCAAGCTGTAGCTACACATTTAAAAAATATCATTTATTTTCTATTTGCCTTGAGCCCTACGCAAAAAGGAGAAGTGTCTAGAAAAAGAGAGAGAAGGGAGTCTTTTGGTTTTTTAGAAGTTATGCATAAAATAGTAAGAGGAGCATAAAATATTCTTAAAAAAGGGTATTATATAATTAGGAGTAGAAAAATCTAGTAGAGACATACTAAAAATGTAATAAATTTTTAGTGTAGCTATAGCTACTGTGTTTTGTTATTGATAAATACATATATAATTTTAAGATAATATCTGATTTCTATAATAGCTACAGTTTTTATCTCTTGCTCTATTTTTTTATTTAATTTATTTCTTCTGCTATGTTTTGTTAATGCACTTTAATTATCTATTTTTAATGTATTGAGTCTACACTTATCTCCCTACCTCTTCTCTCAATCCCATAGTAGAGATGGCTTTGCCACATCATAATCACCATTGATGTTATTTAGATTACCATGGTTAAGCATAGGCACCATAATCATGACATCCTCAACAATGTTTGTAACTACATTTGACACATCTCAAATATTATATTCATGTCAAATTAAGGGGATGTTGTTTAGGGGGTAATATTTAGCTCCTGCATACTTCTCCTACTATTTTTGGTACATGGTCATTGTCTCTTCATCTTAAAAATGTTATACTTGTGAAAACAACTTCTTAAATGTGTTTGGGAGTGGAAGCGAGTCAAGTCAGTGTATATTATTTTTATGTTGAAACCCACTATGTCATAAGCATGAGTGATGGTTGGAATTTGCCCAAACATAACTGATACCTTTTTACATTCATCTAGCGACTTGCCTCTTTCTCACATCCTTTTTAAGTTAGTTATTACTGTGATTTGGAATTAGTTATATAAATAATTTTTAGTTATTTTATATAATCCAACATTGCATAGTTATTTATAATATCCTATTTTACAATATCTTATTTCTCAGTGTTCTCTCCACCTGCTTGACACCAACATGGACTTGGCACTATTGCCCTTATTTTTATATAATAATTCATATTAACATAAGTTAAAAAATAATATTTTGAAAATAACTATTTACATATTTATTGTTAGAGATTATGAATCACTATGTAATCTATCATTAGGAAAAATTATTCAAATTATAAATATAAAATGCCTTATCGATAAATCTACATACAATTATTTTTAAAAATGTATTTCTTTTAATATAAACTAGGAAATACTTAAATTCATAATTAATTTTTTAGGTAATTGAGTTAATGGCCACAAAAAAAATAATGAGTAATTTCATTCTAAATTAGAATGCCATTAAAAATGACTAGCCAAAAATAATGTGTAAAATACATTAATCTACATACATTTTAGAGCAACTGACTAAGAAACCTTTGCCATCATTTAAATTTTGAGTCATATTTTCATTATAAACAAATACAAAAAAAATGGATGATAAATATAGACTCAATATTTTAATGAACCAAAGTGGTTAATCGAGATTAAGTACTTTGGAACGCTAAAAATTATAGATGCAGTCAACTATTCCATCAAACTATGCAAGAAAAAACTCCTAACATTAGTCCTTGACATAAATTACACCTTCATTAGAGTTTTGAAATCATGATTCTGCTTCTAGTAAGTAGGGAGAGTTGATTACTTTACAAACACACTCCTCCCCCCATATTTTACAAAAATCTATCTTTCCCTACTTTCTCGTATGAATCTTAACTCATGGTTGAATCAAAAGTAGAAATGTAAACTTAAGAACAATTATTGGATTAGGTTAAGTGCTCAAATATGAAAAACTAAAGTTTATGAGGATGAAAAAATCATGGTGTGGAAGATCATACATTATAATCTTCTTATGTAAGATAGGTTGGAATGCCTCATAGTGTAGCTTTTTAAATGTCCTTCTGCACCTGTAAAGACACTTTGAAGCATATTTTTTGGGATTGTATATTTGTTAAATATCAATTGTTTGGTATTTTTAAAAATATACTTGCTATCTTTGGCCATAAATTAAAATTTAAAGAAGCATTATTGGGATTTGGATTATGCAATAGTTTGATAGATGATTTTATCAGACAGTGCATTTTATTTCATTTATGGAAAACTAGGTGTTTAGTAGTATTCTCTAATGTTAAATTGCATTCTAAATCAGTGATTTTTTGACTTTACTTTTATATCATTTTATGGATTGATTCCTTCTTTTCATATCTGTAGGGCTTATCTAAGAAGAATATTTTGTCTAGTTATCTTCTTGAGCAAATTAAATCTCAAATTTTGTAGCTTACAAAGGCTCAAGCATTGCACACAAAATATTTAGAACATTTTCTGAGATGCCCTGATCATCATTTCACTTCATAGATATAGTTCTATGGTTTTCTATGTTGTTATTTGGAGGATTGAGTTGTCATGTATTGCCTTTGATAGTTCTTATATATAGTTTTAGTTTTGCCAGGTTATTGGTTGTTTCTTGGAAAGGCTACATTGTTATGTAGTTTTTTAATTTGTAGCTCCACTGCATTTATTTTTTATATTTTACTTTACTTTAATATAAAAAAATAAACTTTGTTTTTAAATTTTCACCAGGAAGGTGAATTAAGTGGAGATGTAGTCAACAAAGACATTTCCACTAAGAAAAATCTAAATGCTGTTGAAAATATTACAAGGAATTTTTTAAATAAATCATTGAATAGTAGAGACATACATATATAGGATCTACAAGGAAGTGAAGTTAATCACCAATTATCAGTGGATGTGGAATCAAACTTTAGCAAAATTATTAATCACTACTACCACATCATCTCCTTCTACAATTGGCCACTGACTTGTATTCTTTATCTGTCAAGTTTTAATGCTTTTATGTATTGCAAATATCTTATGATATCCCTTCCTCACAACTATGTATACAGATTGCATTTAATATTTTTAATGTCAATCTTATCCTATTAGTCTAGCTACAATTTACTAGACTTCCAAGCTAAGATATCTATGAATAAGAGATCTATTATTATAGTTTTCAATTTAGTTTTCAGATGAAGAGAATGTATGTATGAGAGTAGTGAACCTTTTTCAAGTTGTTTTTAGATGACCTGAATGTATTTCTAAGCATCAAATCTCTATATCAATCTTTTAGAAGTAGAAATATGCTTAGTTTATTTACTATGGAAGTCCACATCTCACCCACAAATCTGGTATCAGAGTAGTAGAAACAATTTGGGTAGTGTAAGAGCCACATAAAGACAAAAAAGAGTCAATTCAAAAAAGATAAAATTTCATAGGTTTTGAGCCAAAGTAGAAGAGTTTAAGTGAATAGACCAAGTCAAAAAGGTGAGCTATTTAGCCATGTAAGTGGCTATATTTTAAATCATCTTGTGTATGACTTATTTTTTTCCTTCAGTGTGGAAGTTCCAACCATTAGTAAAGACAAAAGGAAAAGAGCCATATATTATATACCCTAATAGAGGGGCAGAGTTTTATAAAAAGGAGAGATAAAATCTAACAATAGAGAACAAAGGGAAGGAGTTTTTATTTTGAAGAAGCCATGGCTAGAGGAAATGGAAGTATTTATCAACCATAAATACCAATGTTTAATTGTAAAAACTATGACTATTGAAGTATTAAGATGAAGACCGTATTTTGCTCTCAAGATATTTAGGACTTAGTGGAAAATGGATATCCTAAACCAATAAACCAACAAGCATTCTAAACCCTCTCATAATTAGAGAAGGACTTATTGAAAAAAAAAAAGAAGGATGTAAAGACAATGTTGTTTATCTAGTAAGAAATGGAGGAGTTGATATTGTGAAGGTTTGCAACTACCACTAAGTCAAAGTAATCATGGGAAACCCTAAAAAAACATACCAAGGTACAAGCAAAGTTAAAATTGCCAAATTACAAATACTTAGAAGGGATTTTGACAATATTCAAATGAAAGAATCAAAGAATATAGACTCTTTTTTACACATATAATGGGGATATTAAATCAAATAATAACTCATGGTTAGAGTATGGAAGACCATAAGGCTATTTAGAAAACACTTAGAAGCTTGCTTACAAAATTCAATTCAGTGGCAATAGTTATTAAAAAATATAAGTATTTAACTCAATTGTCATTTGATGAATTAATGGGATCATTATGATCACATGAGAAAAGTTTGAATCATTTAGGGACATATTCATTGGAAAATGAATTCAAATCTCTTTCAGTTAATAGAAAAAGAGGGAGATCAAATTATAGCATAGGTAGAGGTCTTTTTCAACCTAGAAGAGGTAGAGAATATACTCAATTTAAAAGCATAAGACTAATATCAATATTTTTTACATCTTCCACACCAACAAGAGGAAGATGTAACAACCATTTTCATAGCCTTCATAAAGGATAAATGTATGATAAATCCAACATTCAATGTCATTATTGTAAAAGATTTGGGCATTTTACATCTGAATGTAGAAAAAGGCAATATGATATGAATAAAAAAAGGTAAATTTAACAAATGAAAACTAATATAACACTAAATTGAACAAAAAACAATGTTGATAACATTAAATATTTCATAGGAGAGTTATAATGAAGTATGGTTCTTAAATAACAGGTGTAGCAATCATATGAGTGGAAGTAAGGATTTTTTTTATAATAATGAATGACTTGGTAAAATTATAAGTAAAGTTGGGGAATGATCATTGAGTATTAGTCATAGGCAAAGGGTCAATTAACATTAGAATAAAACAAGGAGAAAATAAGCATATCCCTGATGTATACTATGTTCCTAGATTGGAACACAATCTCATAAGCATTTAATAACTAGTGAAAATGGGTACATAATATAATTTAAGAATGTTGAATGTGTGATATTGATAAAAAAAACCAAGAAATAGGATAATTTAAAAAGTTGGAATGACAAGGAATAGAATGTTTCCTTTTAAGATCTCCATTAAATTATTTTTAGAACCTCAAGGATTACAAACAACTGTTGAAGCAACTTTTAATGTTTTATACAATATTCAATATTAGTTATGGAACTTTAAATTTGGGATATGAACTTTAGAGGATTATAGTTATTATATAGGAATATAATGGTAAATGGATTTCTACCCATAGATCCACCTAAAACATCATGTGAGAATTGCATACTAGGAAAACAACATAGACAAAAGTTTCCAATTGGAAACTGTTATAGGGCAAGGCATCTAATGGAGATAGTGCATTTACATCTTAGTGGAATGATGAAAATGCCATCCATAAGTGTAAATATATATTTCTTAAAATTCATTAATGATTTTAGTTAGAAAACATAGGTTTATTTCTTGAAATATAAATCAGATGTGTTTGCTTTTTTTAAGGAGTTTGAGGTCAAAGTGGAAAAACAAAATGGATATTATATCAAAGTGTTGAGAACCGATCAAGGAGGTAAATATATATCAAATGAATTTCTAAAATTTTTAGAGTAAGTAAAATAAGAAAATAATTTACAATAAGAAATACACCTCAAAAAATGGAGTAGTAAAAATAAAAAATAATAAAATTATGGAAATGAATCGAAGCATAATAAAAGCTAAGCATATAGGAAATAAATATTGGGATGAAGTGGTTGGATGTGCAGTGTACATTTTGAATAGGTGTCCAACAAAATCAATGATAAAAAAAATTAAAAAAGAAGCTTGGATCAAAAATAATCATATTGTCTCACACTTGAGAGTCTTTGGATGTGTATCACACTCCTTGATACTCCAAG
Source organism: Torreya grandis (assembly GCA_037957365.1). NCBI lineage: Eukaryota > Viridiplantae > Streptophyta > Pinopsida > Cupressales > Taxaceae > Torreya > Torreya grandis. The sequence continues at coordinate 3,374,439 of JARHVA010001477.1, forward strand.
AATTAATAAATAAGTTAGATGATAGAGGTGAAAACTACATCTTTTTGGGGTATAATGAACAACCTAAAACATACAAACCATATAATACAATGACAAAGAAGGTAATAATCAACTAGGATGTATAATTTGTTGAAGAAAAAGATTAGAATGTTAGCATAGACAGAATAACTACAATGGTAACTAGTGTTCCACAAGAAAATGAAGACAATAAAATACAAAGTTTGAATCCTGCTACATAAACAAATGTTCCTAAAACACCTTCTAAGGCACTTACCACTCCAAATACATCTACTCTATCAATAAATAACATCATTGATTGTTCTGATCTAATGCTTACATCATTGAGATGACAGTCAATAAACACTTTAAATAAGACACATAGCCTAAAGGAGACTTATGATGAGTCATAAGAGGCTAAAAATGTGGATTTATGTCATGATTTTACATTTTTAACAAAAAATGATCTAATTTAATTTGAGGATACAATTAAAAATACAATTAGATTGTACTTATGGAAGAATAAATTCAATCAATAGAAAAGAATCAAACATGGTGCCTTGTAGAGCTTCCTTAAGGAAAGGATTTAATTAGAGTAAAACAGGTTTACAAAACAATGTTTAATGTTGATGTGAAATTTAATAAACTTAAAGAATGAATAATAGTTAAAGGCTTCACACAATAAGCAGGTATAAATTATAATGAAACATTTGTACCTATAACCAGATTAGACACTGTTACAATGGTGTTAACCATTGCATCTCAAAATAATTTGAAAGTCTATAAAATGGGTTTCATCAAATTAGTATTCTTGAATGACATTTAAGAATAGGAAGTTTATATTAAACAACTGCTTGGTTATGAAATTTTTGGAAAAGAACACAAGGTGTTCAAGTTGAAAAAAGATTCATATTGATTAAAGCAAGCTCCTAGAGCTTGGTATAGTAGAATAGGTTCTTATTTTATGAGTAATGAGTTTAGTAAGTGTGGTAATAAACCAACTTTGTATGTCAAAGTCAATGATCGATGATAAATTATGATAGTTTTCTTATAAAAAATGTTGATCATTTGATATTCATTGGTAATTTGTCAATTGACTCATTTAAGATAGACATGAAAAATGAATTTGATATGACTTTTTTGGGGATTATGAGATATTTTATTGACATAGAGATAAGTCAATTCAAGTAAATATTTAAAAAAAAATCAAACTAAGTATGCTATTGACTTATTGAAGAGATTCAAGATGTTGAATGTTAATTCATCACCAACACCGGTTGCATTGGGTTTAAAACTTATAAAGGAAAATACAAGTTCAAATATTGATGTAACCTATTCAAGAGATTAGTGGGTAGCCTCATGTATCTAAGTACCATAATACTAGACATCATGTATGGGGTTAGACTTATCTCAATATTAATGGACAATCGAAAACAATCTCATTGGAAATCAAGAAAATGAATTCTAAATACATAGCTAATATAGAGAATTTTGGGATAATGTATACACCTTCAGATGACTTCAAGTTGATTAGTTATATGGATTGTGATTGGGGAGGTAACATAGATGATAAGAAAAGCATATTAGGGTATCTTTTTTTTATCTTGGATTAGGGGTTATCTCTTGGGAATAGAAGAAGCAACCAATTATGACACTTTCATCATCTAAAGTGGAATATATTATAGCCACATCATTAGCTTGTTAGGTAGTTTTAATGAAAAGGGTACTTTTAGATTTGATTCATACTCAAGAAGAAACTACAAAGATATACTATGAAAATAACTCAACTATAACATTGTCAAAACATCATGTGTTTCATAAACATAATAGGCATATTAACTCTAGATATCACTTTATTTTTCAATTACTGAACAATGGTTATATATGTCTTCAGTTTTGTAGGTTTAAAGAACAACTAGTAGATATCTTTACGAAGCCACTTTCACAGAACATGTTTGAGCATCTCTAGGAAATTATAAGTGTAATTGATATACATGGTAGTGAATATCGAGGGGGGGGGGTGTTGGGAGTCATGGACTTACACTTTAGTATAATTTTTAATATCCCTTGCCACATCATCTCCTTATATAGTTGGCCACTGACTTGCATTTATTCTCTATCAAGTTTTAATGTTTTAATGCATTATGCATATATTTTTATATCCCCCATTTCCAGTTGTGTATATGGATTGCATTAAAAAAATTTCATACCAATATCTTCATAGTGGTCTATCTATTATTTGAGAGACTTAGAAGTGAAGATATCTTAGATCTATTATTATAGTTTTCAATTTAGTTTTTTGATGAATGGAATATATGTATGAGAGCATCAAAGCTCTATCAAGTTATTTATAGATAAATGTAAGGTATTTTTTGAGCTTTGAAACTCTATAATAATCTTAATAGAAGTTTGAATATTGTGAATTTATTTTCTATAGCAGTCCATGCCTCACGCACACCAACAAGGAGGTAGTGACTTAGTAAGTAATTTTTTCAATTTGGATTTTTAGTTAGCGAGACATTATGAAATAGATTTAATACATAAATAAAGCACCAATTGAAATGTCATATAATATTTCCATTTAATTTTTTGACATATTTTGTATATTACTTTCTCAAGAGAGGGAGTAATGATTAGCCTCCAAGTCACCCAGGGATATATCAATTTAACTACTTGTAATGTAAGATCTACTTGTAATATTGCCTCTCTAGATCAATAATCATACAAATAAAATATTTAAAATATAAGAGAAGGAAGAATGATATCTATAATAGATAATTTAAAATAATTATAAAATTAGAATTTATTTTATTGAGTGTGCTCTTATATAATTTGTATTTCTCTTTATTCTTCGTCATTGCTTTTTCAAAAATAAAACCACCAAATTATGTGTATAATTAAATGTATAAAAATTCACAATTACATTCACTTTTAATATTTTCAATTTATATTATTAATTAATTAGAGGCTATAAAAAAATTTTAGTACATAAATTGAGTTTTTAATAATGTACGGATTAATTGACATATTTGATAAATTATTTTATAAAAATAAAAAGAAAAGCATTTTTAATGTCTATGATAATAAATAATATATATAGGGGGTTGTTGAGGTGTTCCCCAAAACACCATAAATTATTTTTATTGAAAACCCAATATAAGAGAGTATAAGACCTAGAGAAAGATCAACAAAAACTAGAATCTCAATCAGAGGTGAAAAAAGGCCAAAAGGATACAATAAACTTAAAATGTCCTTGAAGTACATAAAATATAAATACTTATTCACGAAATTAATTTAAATATCCATAGTAATAATGGAAATAATTGTTAGTTAGAGAGACCATTGATCAAGGGATTCATAAAGCTATTGAATAAAATAAATATTCAGTCAGATTTTATAAATTTCAAATTAGATTTGAAGCTTGAAATCATGTCAAAGTTTTTTGAGTCTACCCTAGACAATATCATCACCCAATAAAAGTTGTTTTTCATAGAATTAGTAGTACCTTCAAATCCTATAATCAATCTCACTCAATTCCACATCTGTATAACAATGGTACACCAAAAAAAAATTAAAACAATCTTTCTCGACACAAACTAGGCACTAATGATATACCAATCCTAGATGTTGAAATATCAATCCAAAAGGCAAACCCTAATGTAAAAGAGATAAAAAAAAAAATTAACTTTGGGCTGAGCCAAATATTTCCAAAGAACATTGGAATGTTTACCCCAAAGAGTTACTAAATCATTGATCCTCCAATGTTGATTGAGTTTATCTACTAGAAAATCAATTAGTTTGATTGAAGAATTGTCTCTATGAAGGGAAAAATTAGACAACTCATCATAATTCATCCATCACTAAATATCCCAAATTAATAGTTAGAATGAAAACCAATACTAAAATTAATTACACCAAAGAATTTGTCTCTTATAATTTCATAAGTGAGTTGATATTTAGCTGAAAGTTAAAATTTGGTGTGGAAGGTAGGCTAGTCAAGCAACATACCATTATCTTGATTGAATAAATCCCCTAGATGCAATATTCCTTTGTGAAGAAATTAAATAATGTAGCAATTCTTTTTACATGATAATGACCCTTCAAAATTAGAAAAAAACAGAGACCACCACATAGAATGAAGAGAAAATTTTGAATGATCGCATCTTGGAATATGAAAAGAAAGTGAGGATTTGATTATGTTCCATCTTTCCCAAATTTGTTGATGCATAATAGACCTTTAGATTTTGACAGATGCTTGAGTTACTAACTAATTCATCTAATGAGTAAATTCCCATATCTTGATGCCTTCAAAAAATGTACTAGAAATTTGATAATGAAAATTAATTTTTCAAACCTCATTTCCTTCAAAAATATACGACAAAATAATATGTAAATTGTGTAACTCAAAATAAAGAATGAAAAAGGAAACCTAAAAAACAAAAAAAAAAAAAAAAAAAAACCAAAGCCAAAAACTTAAATAAGTATATATTCTTATAACATTAAAGTGGTTAATCTATTATTTTGATATAAACTTGTATGACACCAGTAATAAGGCCTAAGATTTCACACATCATGTTGAAGTTAATGAAAAATGTGAAAATGATAAATTGTTTATTTGTGTAAATTTTGCATACAACATATATAGTTATAAATATAAAATGTTTTAGTGTATTTTTTTAATGTTATCTAGTGTATTAAATTAATATTTTTATTTGATTGTTATTTTTTGATTTTATATAATATTTAGAATGCAAATTTCAATTTTTTTGGTATATCTAGTCATAGATAAAAGGGATTATATATATATATATATATATATATATATATATATATATATATAATTAGAATAGAATTAAAAATAAAAAACATATTATATTATGATGTTTTTCATTTCTTTTCAACATCACGAGAAAAACTTAAAAATGATGTATTAAAAGTTGAGTTGAAGTGAACAATGAAATCTTGATATTAGTGTAAAGTTAGGTTTGAAAATCCATCTACCAAACCAAAACATACATGTGACATGTTCCCTAAAATAACCCTGATGGTTTACATGTTGGCACTAACGAAGGGCATGCAATGGCCATAGGAAGAATAGATTGTCTAAACATTAACAATGAATATCGATCATTAATGATGTATAGTTAGGTTGAACTATTCCTATCTTGTAATGCCCTTAGGCATAATTAGGTTTCTTTAGCTCATTCAAAATGACACTATCCTTTAGAGAAACTAAATTTTGTTTCAGTATATTTTCTTTGACAAGCGATCTCATATCAATACAATGTAATGTATATTTGATATCTTTTCTGAATATATTCTAGTGTTTTATAGATAATTTATCTCAAAATGTTATTTTATAATATATATTATTTTAGTTTATTTTAAATTAACTATTTTAAGTTAAAAAATATAGTAAAAGTTCTCATTCTTAAAAATAAAAGGAGGCTATGTTAATCATAGTAGGGTTTTATTTTGGTGTCGATTATCCAGTGGTTATTGCATTAGGGAATTAGGTATTTGGTCTTGGTATGGGTTAGGAAATGTAGAGGAACTCATTTAAATCATTTAGGATTTGAAAGGAAACAATTATTTATAGGTAATTAGGGTTAAAGCCTATAGTTTTAATTCTAAAGAGTAACGATTAGATACCTAATCTTATTATTGTGTTTTTGTTTGTTTGGACATGGATGTAGATATTCTCCCACTAATTCAGCTAGAACCAAAAGCAAAGATTGATACTTTATTTGCACCCATATTTCTTCAATTTTTCTTACTGAGAATTTGTTACAATTTCTTGCACTTTAACACTAGTAATTTTCTCCTATGAAGGAGCTTACTTTTCTTTGGATTTTTATATTCTTGGTTATTCAAATAGCATTGAATCAGAAAAGCTATAGTCTAACTAGTGAGGATGATAGTTGCTTATATCCATCCACCACAATACAAATCCCTCTAGGTACTCGACATGGAGAGTCAAGCAGTTAAGACCAAGATCATGCCCTAGGTGATTTTGATGACATGGATGCCCCTTATTCATCACTACTTAGCCAAAGTAACTCACAAATTTAAATGTATGCTTACTCAATATTATAAATCCACTATATATTTATTTGTGAAATATAAAGAAAGCTACCGACATTCTATATAAGTGAATGATTCAATATTATACCTTCAAATATACAATTAAAAAAAAATTGGTGTTCACACCATAATAAATATCCTTTGCTTTTAAAGATTTAACTCTTCAATAAGAGTTTGTTCTCATCGTGCGAGTGAAATGTGCATTATTTCCCTTTTTGGGAAATGTAAATCTACCAAAATTTTCCCACCTTGATCAACCTTACTATCCCCAATTTTCCCAAACCAATAAGAATGAAATTCTTTACTCCCCACACTAATTGAAAGACCTAATCCCATAAGAACATTCCATTGATGAAAGCCTAAAAAACCTCATAAACCTTATATGTATTTATGGTGCTCACAACCTTATCCTTTAGAGGACTATCATTACCATGTTAAAATGTATCATTTATCTGGCTAATGTGTTCCAATAGCAACACAAAAGAATTGACACCATTGATAGACTAGTCTTTGGATATTTTGCATGGCAGCATATGGAAGAAGTGCATGATAAGGGGGCTTACAATCAATGTATTTATCCTAAAAGGCATGCTCATCAAGCCACAGGTAATGATGTGAATGGGGCTTCTAATGATAGGAAAACTGTTGTTCTTCATCTACAAGTTAGGACCACTCCTACAAGTTAGCCTACTTCTGATATTTTGAATGGTGGTGATCAATAAGAGGATTCTAACTATGTGGAAGGGACCTATATTAAATTGCCTAGTTTCTAGTAGCTGTGAGCAAAAGGAGGGTTGAGAGATCATAAAATACATTGTAATCCCCATAAATGATGTATATAATTAGGACCACATACCTGACTGCATCACTATACAACATACTCATAATAAACTATATATTTCAAGGTCAATTTATATAAGAAACATGTTCTAGTGTCCAAAATCATGAGGCTGAGGCACATATATTTAGAAAATGCATATAATTCCATAGTAGAAAACATAAAATCTTAAATTGGCTCCTACTTATAATAAATTAATATAAGTAGGATCTTCTCCCTACAGTACAAGGGGAATGATAGCAAAATGTCCCAGCCATGGCTCCAATTGAAAACATGGAATGCATAAGCATTGTATGAATAATATTTCATACTGAAAGTAAAAAATGCATAATGTAATAAAATACCTGCCACCAATATCTATGCAATATTTATCTACTATTTAGTACTTACCCAGCCAATATTATGAGCTACCTAAAACAAAAATTAAAAAAAGAACATCTGACAATGTTAAAAGCTGGTGTGTAGAGTGGTCACCTAACCCTATGTATGTTAATGAAAAAAGGATTTTTTAGACTTGCCACATTAGTCCAAATTTTTCACTAACATGTATTAATTACTATGTGCCTAAATTGGCTCTAACAGTTTAGACGTGTTCCAAACGTTCTGGTTAGGGCTGAGATTTGAACAAGAGAGACACCAAATAGTTTATATCATAAGAATAAGTTTAGTAAAGGAATTGATCTAAAAGATATTCTTTGCTTGGAGGGACTTCTCTCCAACCTTCACCACTCATGTCATTGTAGGAAGGTATTGTAGATGATAAGGTCAGTGCACGAATCCTTTATTTGCCATAGATGTTATTGTCACTATTCATACAACATGTGTTATGAATTATTTGACTTTTTTAATGTACCCATATGTTTCTCATTTCTTTCGAGTTGTTTCCAAAGAAATTAAATTAAATACATAGATGGTTATCATAAAAACTATTTGACTGGTATTAATATTTGGATCTTCATGGCAATAAAAAATATGGTGCCAAACAAGAAAATCATTGGGTAAGATTAAAACATGATAAAAAAAAGAAAGCTAGGAGTATGGTATAGCCTAGAAGGTGGTAGAGGCAGATCAACCATATGTGCTGAGCACTTCAATAAGAGAGTTCAATTGAAGGGGGATAAAATGCCATTCACCCATTCTCAATATCCTCGAATGGAGCCAAAGAGATCGTAATTTCCCAAAAAGGTGGCTATAGTACATAAGACCCCACTAGTTCACCCTACATAGGTTAGTTTTACCGAGACACTTTAGAAAATATTTTTTACATGGTAGTAGAATCAATCCCTTTGGATGAGGAGGGAAGGAGAAGTGGTTACAGTTATGGGAACGGCTCCTCCAACATCTTGTTTTTAGTATTCAAGTGTCATGCAAGGGTTGATCTATAGGAACACATCTCATGGTGTAGGAAATACTCACCCGATGGTTGAGGAGCTCATGTAAACACTAAAACCCAAAATCCACCTTTTTGGTCTACACTTAAATCTATATAAAAGTTGAATAAGTAAAAAGTAATTTATTTTTAACTAAGAATTACATAGAAATCTCTTCATTATTAAAAAAAATTAAATGTTTAAACATCCATAGCTTAAAATATGATAGCTCTATAGAAACTCATCCAAAAGGCAATGTATGGAGGGTTGTGAGTTTTGTCTCCTTAAAAGGCCATTCCTCAATTTATTGGCTTTGGGAGATAAAGATGGAATAGCTTGTGAATCCATTACTAGGAATTTTGAGCTCTCAAGGATGTTAAAAAAATATTTTTGAAGGTTTCAATATTAGAGTAGGCTAGGCACTTGGGGTTATAAATCCTAATGTGCTTGAGGTTTGTTCCCAAAGAGGAATACCTTGATAAACCAAAAACTAGAGAAAATGAGCAGGTTTGGGCTTGATATTGGTATTCTAGAACTTATTAAAATCGACAAGTCATGTTCTTGGTACAAAGTTTATATTTCATTACCTATTGAGCTTATGCATAACTGATTAAAATAGATTCATGATCTGATAGGGGAGCCCTTGAGAGTAATCCTTCCACTAGTAAAGTGAAGGTTGTAGACCTATGTTATGAATCAGGACATTGGGAATAAATTCTTGAATTTGTATAGAATAGAAGGAAGGAATCAATAAAGATGAGATATGAAAAAGAGAAAAGAGCATAGGTGCTTCCTCCATATTCATAATTTCATTCTCTAATATAATAATCAACTATTGCCTCTTATTTGTTTGCATTATATTATCTAATTAAAAAACCATATATGCTCTATTCTCTTCTTCATCTCTCATCTTATTTTCATCCAATATTTTCTAATTGTTATCCCCTTTATTAATTTCAATTGAAATCACAAGTATTCCATGTGAAAAATAACTTAGACTCCCTTTGCCTTTATGATAACAAGGAAACCCTTGTTTCACAAGAGTCTCTCTCTAACATCTAGTTGTTTTGGTCCCACATATGCCTTGCCACTAGCATGTGTCAACCTTACTATTATAAATATGTACACCATATCCATATCCTTCATGATAGATCTAAACATCGATAAAACACATTAAAGGAATCAAGAGGTCTCACTAATTTTTTTATAGCTCATCATTATGCCATAAGGACATGCTTTCCAAATATTCTTTGTTTCTCACATTCTCCTTCATGATTGTCCTCTCCTTTCCACTCCATTATATTACTCATGTAAATTGACTTTAGCCACACTCAACTCATGTTCACTAATGTGCACTTAAACCACTTTCAATTTTTCCTTTATGGAAGTAGAAACTTATTTTTAATTTTCCTTATCCCTTTTCCCCTAAAAAATAGATATAATAAATTCTTTGTATTTTTTTTGAATGAAATGCTAACCTCTTTCTACTTATGGGATTACACAATCTCTTTCCCATCATCAAATAATTTGATTCTTTCTTCTGATGAATATACTATCCCCTCCACATATTCATGAAAATATGTTCTTATATGGGATGATACTAAACCCATTTCTCTTTGTTAATCTAAAGATTATATTTGGGTTTCTCACTTATACATCCAACTTTCCCACTATATTGCATGGAAATATTCTTCTCTATAATCACATCTTTGAGCTACTCACCAGCTAGCATCATTTTCTCATTACCTTACAAGGTAATATTCTTCTTTTATTCATGTTGAAGGATCATTGATTGGAGATTATTCAACTATTCCTCCATACTTATGGGTTCAAAAAATGAGCCATCAATTTGTAAACCATTTATTCTAATCCACTCAGTTTCTTCTTCCTTTCTGTTTTATTATTGCTTGGATATATTCCCCTGCACATCTACATTCCCACATAGTTTAGTGCATGTAATATTTACCCTCATAGGATCCATATTATTTTACTCTTCAAATAAGTTATCTAACTCAACAACCCATTTCATGAGGTTATATAGGCTCTCTTTTCCATAAAATAGATTAATATCACAAGTAGACTTACCTATTTATTTCACCTTGATTGTTGCTAGTATTTTTCCTTGGCTATAATCTATTCCTTCACTTGCTTGGCCTCTCTCCAAATAGTATATCCTTTATTTTAGGAGAAATAACTCCATCATACTTCCTTATTCATCATATATACTAGTGGATGTAACATCTTCTTCAATTTGTGTAGTCTCCATCAATTAC
>JARHVA010001477.1:3390000-3415964 GCA_037957365.1 Torreya grandis
TAAAGTATATTCTCATTTCCATATATCGATTAAAATATATTAAACATAAGCAAAATGATTATTTTTTAGGGGCCTATGTAGTGGGTTAGTTGGGGTTTTTATCATTGTTTAATTATTAAACATTAAAATTTTAAATATATTAGAAATATTTTTAAATTGCATAATTTAAAACATTTCCAATGAAATAAAAAACCTAGGTCATATGCTAAAAGTGCCCCATGGAAAATACTATCTTTTGACAATAATAAATTGTCCATTTAATTTTTCTTCTCTCTATAATGTTATTGATTACTCAATAGAATGCCAAAAATATTGTGTAATGTCTATATGTTATGTGTATCTTTTGTGTTAAATGAGATAAAATCATTTTATATTTAAAACCAAATTAAATTCATTTTGGTATCTTATTAGAACATAAACTAGCATCCAATTAATTAAAAGGTTATAAATGTGGGACCCAAAATACATGGTTAAAATCGTAGTGGATACTCTAGAAGAACCTAGAAGTGTCTGTAGACTATGTGTTCAAAACAATGACTTGAAAGAGGATAAATAAATGGAAATAAAAGAGGATGAGAAAGAAAGAATGTTAGATTACACCACGATCAGCTAAAAAATGAATCGTGCTTGAAGAACCTATATAGTGAAATCTCATCGCCTTCAAATGAAAGAAAAAGGTCTAACGAAAGAAAATTTGTAAATAACATTATCTCATTAGATTTAAAATGTAATAAGAAAGGTACATATATAGGTGAGAGATAGACATATCCCAAAATACTCATGCGTGTGGGATTATCTTTCACTAATGACCTATAATAAACCTAAGCAAGCTAATTTAACAAAGTGTAGGTAAAACTGCATAGTGGGAAAAATCCTAAAACAACACCGCTCCTTAAGCATAGCTTAGGTGGGTAGAAGAATTGGGTCACAACATTCAGGTTTGATGAGGTACCCAAGCACAATGCAACTCCCATAAATCATAGAAAAGGGGAAAACCCATAGGAACAATACTCCTCTCTAAAAAAGCACAAAGAAGAAGAGAGGGATAAAAAGCCCCAATAAGGTATACAACTACTTATATCCACCCTGTGCCATACAAAAGAGTTTCCTAGAGAGATTGTGGAGCAAAATTAGATACAATGAAGAATGGATCACCCTACAATAGTGAATGTGTCTACCATGTGCTTAATGAATATTCAAATAAGGTGTGATTCCTATACAAATAATTTTTCTCCTCATGTAAGGTAGATGGGTGAACTACTCTATGTAGTGATAGTGAAATGGGAGCAAAGGAAAATAAAGACTAATGAATGCCTTGAAATTATGGGATAGATTACTTGATGTTTTATGTGTTCTAGATTAGTTTATTTATTCCCTATAATGTCTGAAGTGAACAAGGGTTGGTTGATTAGGAACTAACTCCTTAATATCTACAAGGTGACAAGGATATGGTGGAGGCGAGTCCCTATCACTATTATAGTCATATGTATTATAAAAAGGGACATCAATATCATAAGTGTGCTCAAGTTCAGAAGTGTCATCAAGTTCAGGTAAGTCTAAAGAAGAAAAATCTAAAGGAGAGTCAAGAGTAAAGTGTAAGAAGTTATATATCTGAGTCTAATCATTGACCATTCTGATTACCAAAATAGTATCACTATGCATCTTTATAAATTCATTAAATCTGTAGTGAACTCAACTCACTTGCCTACACCAAGGTGAGTGATATGGTAAAGTGACATGAGATTAGATGAAAGTGGGGGAATACTTAGAACATTATTGAGTTTTCTACCACTCACTTCAATAGACCCTCACTCAAGGACCTTATTAGAAGTATCATCATTGAATTACATAGAGGACTTATCACATGGTTCCAAAGAACTAAACTCTATCTATGAAGATTCCATGTGATGTGAGGCACCAAAGTCAATGACCCATATAGGAGTCTTAGATGTAAAAATAAATATGGCCTTGAACATTGATTTACCCTTACTATTATCTTTTCCCTTTTCTTTACCATTGTTATTTGCCTTAGAGGACTCATGGATTGATGAATTCTAATTGGTAGAATAAAAACTAATTGTGTTGTGCTTCTTAAGCACCTTAGTCAGTTGGTCAACATGCTTATTCAAAAATATTATTTTATCATGATTTCCTAAGAAAAAACTACATTTTATCCCATTTTTATTAGGATTAGAAATGGAAGAAGTGGTATCATTATTGGATTTAGAGGTAGGTGTATACATAATATTTTCAAACTTTTATAAATTAATGATGCTCTTTATCTTGAAGGAACCTATCAAGTCTCAATCTCTCTGAGTGCATGTCCTAAGGGGTACATCAAAAAAGGGGCGGGAAGACCATTGGAGATTTTTAGGATTGTTATCCCTTTTGCCACTTATTATCTATACACTTGTCTATTGAAAGTTATTCCCCTAAGCTTGTTCTTTTCTTTTGTACACTCCTCCAGTCATTTACCACATTCATTACCCCTTTTCCTAACATAAAACCCCTTTCAATAGTTTACATGACAAGGTTGACTGGGTCAACCTTTCACTCTTATTTTCAAAACTTATTTAAGGTCTAGGTCGGCTCTTGGCTGACCTATCCCATGACCTAGTGAGTTTTTATCAATAATGACACTAGGTCAATTAAATCAAACCTATCGATAGAAACATTTGAAAGGGTTTAGGGTTAAATCCACCAATATATACACAATAATTTCGCCATTATTTAGAAAAGAGAAGAATAATTAAGATCTATTTCTAATCTTCTTATCACCATTCTACTTGAGGAACAAGCTCAGGGTTTCATACTTTCCTTGGAGATACATATCTTATCTTGTAGAGAAGTATTTTAGATTAATTTATAGGTTATGTATCCTAGAGATGATTTATCCTTTTCATCCTTACATAACCAAACAACCTTTTTAAAATCACCTTGGCCAAGGGAGAGTGTGAGGCTTAACGGGTTTGTCTTCAAAGGTGAGTATTCCTCAATTTGTTCCTCTATAGTAAGAGTAGGTAGATATGCATTTACACTTTTCTTCCATACATTATGATTTTGTATACACTGACATGAGTATATGTATTCTATGAATGTTTATTTTTGTTGTTTATTACCCCCAACTTTCTGCCATAAGATTTGGTGAGCACTAGATTATATTCTTTACTTTACTTGTTATCATTATAGTGAATATGAAAGCATAGGACTTAGTTATTGTTATTGCTTGATTTTTTTTGACTGAAGGCTTTAGAACCCTCCCTAGTGATATTATTTGTCATAAGAGATCCCCTAATTGGGTCTAGTATATCTATATTGGTCATGTCCTTGATTATATAATGTATCCCCAATTGGAAGTATAAGTAGGATCTATCTTCTCCAAGCTAGGATTTATTTATGGATCTGATGCATTTTTGATTGCATAGATTCTAGTGAACTCAATTAAACTAATTAGGGATAGAAGACCTCATATATTTTGATGAGCCAATTCTAACTTCTTCCATGGATAACACTTATCATACCATTTTTACCATCCCTCCAACATCTTTACCTATCACCAATAATACTCAAAATTATATCAACACTTCTTCTCAAAACAAACTTAAAACCACTACAAAATCTCCTCAAGATAATCAACAAACTTGTCCTATAATTCAGCCTTGTGCCTCTTACTAACATAAACTCACATGTTCTTTGGCTCTTTCTTTTGAGGACCTCCTTCAACACTATGCACCACTTTCTAGTAGTCCTCTTATGGGTTATGATTCGTGGAATCATATCATGGAGCTTACTAACCTCCCTTCTCAAATATCATTTCTCAAACTTATGTGGGCCTATCTCAATCAGTGTAATCATCTTATGCAAATTTTTTTTGAAATTAATATTCCTTATCCTCCCCTATTAAGACATGAATACACATTATTTGGATCAAAAGATAGCAAATTGTAATAGTGCAAAGATATATCCATACATGTTTATGAGATAATAGACACTTCTCTTTCCCTCAAATTTACCATTTTTTTATGATTCTTAATGAGATTCTCCTTCATTTAGATGATCCTCTTCTATTTTTCAATGTCCAAATCAATGATATCCAATTTAATCATGCTTTAATTGAAGAGGGTTATGTCACTTACATTGGCTCTCTTGATTTTATCAAAACCCTTGGATATTTTGAATGCAATCTTAAATCCACACGTAACACATGTCAAGGATATGACTGAAGGAAAATGCCTCCTCTAGGTTGTCTATGGCTCCCCATTAATGTCCCACCTATCATTGTTCATGTGAAGGTGATGATCTTCAACTTTCCTCTATCCTATAACATTTTACCTGGTAGGTCATGGACTCATCGTATGAGAGTAATTGCCTCTTCCACGTACCAGTGTGTTAAGTGTTATCACAATAGAGCCATATATAGGATTCAAGGTGACACTAATCCTTATAATTTTTAATAATTCCAAGACTAGGGTGAATTCAAGATTCATATCCTTGAAACCTTTCTAGGAATTCAATTTCATGAATCTCAATGATTTACATTTTCTATTAATTCCACTCGAGGTTAAAATGGTCATCCTAATCTCATTGGGAATATACCCCAAAACCTCCTATATTATAATGATGATGAACTTGATGAGATCAATCTCAAAATTAAAAATTTATATCTCTCACCTCATCTCATCTCTCATCTTTCCATTTCTTTGCAACCTCATTTTCGTCTACCACCTTGTGATGATATCCCCATTGTCTTAACTAAGACTTAAAAATCCATTCATCACACCACATGACAAGGTCAATCCTACCCACTCCATTCATATTAATACACATAATTATGATGATGAATATACATTATATGATCCATTTTTAGGAGGTCTAGTTTTAGGCCCGAGATGCTGAAATTATTCATTCTCACTCCTCTTTGTTTCAGTCTTTTAGTATATATTCTAGTATTTCATCCTATATTTTTCATAATTATAGTATTTTTCCTCTTTATCATAGGGTAGAGATAGTATACACACCTCTAATTTTTTAATAACATTGTAGGATTATGCTTATGAATCATGCCATGATTGGTGCCTATCACTTTGCTAGATACCGCAACCCCTCTAGCCTACTTATTTTTGAGATGCTTACGAATGTCCTTTAGAATTTTATGGAGTTTTCCCCTCCTTTAGTAGAGCCCAATTTAGATCCCATTCATACTCCTAATCTATTTGAGTCTTTTCCTATTTTTTATCCATTTACCCTTTAGTTGATCCTTGTCCAGTCTCTCCACTAGCCCCACCTTCTCTTGGTTATGGTTTACTCCCTTTACCATAGTTGGCTCCTTCACCCACCAAATTGGCCAATAAGAATTATTTTGATATTCATAAAGCTGTCAATCATTGGACTAGATATTGTTCCTTAAACCAAGCTCGTTCAGCTTCTATTTTATGAGTACACTCACCAAGACTACTCACAAGCTTTATTTTACAACACAAATAACCACTCATCCATGCATTGTAAAAAGTTGTAACAATATATCAACACCTTGATTTCTACTATTCCTCAGTCCTTAGACAAGGCTTTACCTACATCAAAGGTATTATTGAGTATATTCTTGAGTATAGAGAGGCATATTATCTATGGTACCAATGTGGCACACATCACACTGATCATTGCTACATCCTTCATGAGCATCTTAAGGATCACATCCTAACCATTATTATACATTCTACCCTTCCTCTCACAAGTCACTCTCAAAAGAAGGCTCTCCTTTATTCCCTAGTATTTTCACCTCCTGTGGTCTCTTCTCCACCTACTACTCCTCTACCCATGAATCCCTCACCAATGGACTTTTCCTCACCCGTGGATCCTTTTCCACTCATGAGTCTCTCACCTATGGCACCTTTCCCACTAGTGACCCCTTTATCTCCTTTAGAAACCAATCCCATGCATTCTCTTGAGCATCCCTTGCATGATATCCCTTATCAACATAATCATTCAAGCATTCCTACCTTTTCCATAGAGGAGATTAGACATGAAATATTTTTATCAACTTTCATTGAAGATCGATGAAAATTTAGCTATTGTTCAAGTTCAACTTCATGGAGACTTCTCAGATGTTATGGATAATGTGTGTGGATAAATATATCAGTACTTATGAAAACATGAATTGTTTCCTTACATTTTAATCTGGAGTGGATGTGTGTTCCTTATTTACATTTATCTATTTTATATCATTCAACATTATTCCAAATTATTATCTATCTTACATGGTAACTTTGGTTTCACACTTTATATTGCTTATGATGTCATGATGTTCTCTCATGGATTTTTTTTTATAAATTGCATTCTTTTTCTTCTTGATTTCATTTTATTATGACTTTCTTTTTATTTTTCATGATTGTTTTCTATCTTATCTCTATAAACACATATAATTATTATTATGACTTGGTTATATAAACCTTGTTACCTTTAGTAATTCCTCATTTACCATGTGATCAGTTACCAAATAATTAATCTCATTATAATCTGAATTTATCACTCTTGTTTGGATTTCCCTTTATTCCCCTATATTACCTTTTGTAAACTAAGCATACACATGGTTGAGACTTGAGATAACATGTTGTTTCATAGTTTTTCCTAAGTGTTCTAGTCAATCTTGTCTTTCGATACTTAGCTTCCTTTAGCCAAAGCCTATAATTCATTCATGTGCATCAATATATCCCTCATGATTGGTCATTCCAAGTCCATATAGAGGATGAATCATAAAATACATAAAATATTCAAAATCGAAATCATTTAACAAAAGGAAAAGATCTAAAAGGCAAAATTAAAAATTTCAAAAGTTAAATCACATTAAAAGATGTAATTCTAAGCACATCTCTTTTTAATCAAAGGTCAAACCCCATAATTAAACTCATGATAGAGATGAGGTCCATTGGGGTGTGATAGGCCAATAGATTAGAAAATGAGAACAAAAAAACTTTTAGTGCTACCTACTTTCTCACATAAGTACCTAATCTTGGAAGTAAATCGATGGCTCTATCAAGTGTCTTGAGGAACAGAGAGCGTGTTATGCGAAGGTAGTTCCATTTTGATTTTCTTGTTCAAAATTTCCTACATGAACTGATGTTAGTAGCACACTTATTTACCTATACATATTTATGTCTATAAATAACATTTACCCTCTGTATATTGATGATCACTAGTCACATAGTGTCTTATCATGTCCTTAGTATACTTCATGACTCCTAAGGTCTTCTCATAATATGCCTAAGCTATGATTCTTACATTCCATTTTTCACTCCCTACAATCCTAATATTTTCCCTTGAGAAATATTTTTTGTTGACTAATCACTCCCCTAGGGATTACATTTATGAGTTACATTATAAGACCATGGATAGGACCTAACATTCCTCACAAATTACCAAATTTTTCACATTACCATTCCAAACATCCCATATATTTTAGATCATGAGAAAATTTTAAAGGTTTATAAAACATTAGAGAACACATGTTGACACTTATTGAAGCCTTCTCGTAACATGAATAGGTTTTATTAGAGTGGCACATGTAGAATTGAATATTTTTCCTTGGTATGTCATTGAATACCTTTGAAGAGGAGGGGTAGATAAGTAAAAGGTTTCAAGACACTTCAAGATAGCTTGAGGCACCTTTGCAAAATTTTTTGGGAGATTCCTAAACATAAGCTAGGTGTCAAAATGGTTAAGGAGAGTTGAATCTAAGGGAGAACATGAGATACATAGTAAAGGAGTTTCAAGGCATGGTGAGACATGAAGAGGTCAATGATGCAAGAAGAGGATCATGTGTCAATATCTAATTTTTAACTAATCTTCAAGAAGAAAAATTATAAATCTTTATCCAAGAACTCCTATGCCACCTTGAATATCATCATCAAACCCAAGTAAACACATGTTGATAAGAGGATTCATAATTACATACTTTTAACTTGTTTCTCATGAGATGACACTTGTCATATGTAACTCCTATGCCTCTCCTCTCTCTTTCTCAAACTCTTCTATAAATATTACTAATTTTGGCATTGTAAGGGATCATCCACTTGAGCATGGTGAATCCTTAATCTTTTTTCAAGCCTTTGAAGAAATAAACAAGATAGTTTTACCTTCTCTTATGACTATATTTTAGTGTTTAAGCATGGATAATTGATCTTGTCTAGTGTTGATTCAGTTCTCCTTGACATGTTATGTCATTATCTCACCTATATGTAGTTTGACGTCACTCTTTTAGGTTGTATGAAGTGTCTAAGTGGTCTTGTGAATGTTATATAAGGAAAACTTCCATTAGTGTCTTCTAGACCTCTTATAAATAAGCCCTCCTTGCCTAATAATCATCTACCACATTTTTATTTATCGAAATACTAATGTAAGAGCATAAGATTAGGATTAATATAGGAATAGATCATTTCTATGTTCATTATGTATTTACAAATGTGTGGTAATGGTCAATAATTTTGGTGCATCACACACTTAGTTAATTTGCTTTCGATTTCTCTATCCCTTTTCCCTTACAAGTTAGTAGGCTTAGTTTGTAGTTTTTAAGTCGTAAATCAAAGGATCTAACCCTATCTAGAGGTTAAATCCAATCGTTAGGTCACCCACAACGTAGGATTATTCCCATACTATCACTTAAGCGAGGAGGATTGAAAACCCTCCTTAATGGGTGAAACTTTTGATGATAATAGTTCTGAAACACCCAATGGGATAAGAGAATCCATCTATTAAAGATTTATTGTTGTTGATATTAAAAGTACCAACCTTTGGAGGTATCAACACAAACACCAATGGTAACTTAGAGTTCATTCGGATGGTTTTGGTATCCCAGGTATTATTTTAAGTATGTGATATTTTAATTTTGCCTTTCGCATGAGGTTTCAATTTTGAGTTTAGAGTGGATTTTTATTTTACTCAATTTAGTGAGCCATATGAAGTCTATGTTGATCCATATCAATAGTATAATGAGTTATATCAGCTCCATGTTGAGCCATACTAGCCTTGCTACCATGAGTAATATCCTCTCTCTCCTCTTCAACAACCTTAACATGTTTGTAAACCTTCATATAAATTTGACCAAGCTTGTTATTAGTCTTATATGACACCTCCTACCCTCATTCAACCTATATGCCAGCCTATTCAAGCTTCTAATTAGCCTTTTCAAAACCATGTTGCTCATAGTCAATATAGTTACATTTCCAATCATTTTATCTCAAGCTTCAAGTAAACTCTTACGGGCCATGAGAGGCATATGGTAGAGCTTTATAGACAAAGAGAGTATGGTCTAAGGTCCCTCTTCATCTCATTCAAAATATGATAGAATAATTGTAGCAAGTTAATATTAAGTGGACACCTATTGAGAGAGAGAACCATCAAAGACGTACAAGTGACATGTTAGACATAAGTGGATGAATTAAATGTATAGAGGACAAATTAATAGTTTATGAGGTGAAACAAGTTTAGTAATATCAACCTCATGTCCCTTATCTTAGTCCACCTCAACCTTCTTTTTCTCAGCCCATTATTTCTTAAAATATTGAATCAAGTGAGATTCAAAACCTCCCAATTCCTTTACACATTCTTAGAACCTTCCCATCATGGAGGTTAATCCAAAAAATAATTCAAATTGTGAAAGAAATCCTTGTTGATAAGGTTCAAGATCAAGATAAATCAGAATTGAAGTGTTTGATTACTACTTGGAGAGAAAATAATTAGGCTATTTTGGTACAAAAATCTCTTCCCCTTACTCAAGATCCCTCCAAAATGCCCTTTAAGATTCCAAGTTGGAATTAAGTGGTGAATTCATGGGATAAAAAAATGGAAAAATATTAGATTGAGACATTGAGGGTAAAGAGGAACTTTTACCTATTCAAGCCCCACCCATCCCTCCTCAAAAACATAAAACCTTCCCATCATGGAGTATAATTCAATAAAGAATCCAAGGTAATAAATAAATCCTTGTTGATAATGTTGAAGATCAAATCATATCAAAGTTTTAGGGATTGAATGGTGAATGGAAGGAGGAGAATGATAAGCTCATTGATCTCAAGATCCCAAAATTTGTTTGTTAGTTTAAGCATCCCATTCTTGAATTATATCAAGTTAAAACAATAATTGATTCTCAAGAAGGATATGAGGAGGATAATTCAAGTGTATGTGATGAATAAGTCATAATTAGAACACATCTTGTTGAAGATAAAAACAAATCAATCTTTAAGATTGAATAGAAAGGTGACTTTGATGGAGTAAAATTTGATCAAGTGATAATGGACCTTTAACAAGATGAAACCTCCCAATGTGAACAAGGTGATGATCAGGGTGTTTTAAAAGAAGAATCTCTTAAATACTCATTAAAAGTGGCTAAATGCTATTTTGAACCTAAGAACATGATCAAAGAGATACAACCTTTAATTATTTATCAAATTATGTTGTGACTAACTCTATATCAACTCCTATCAAACTAGAAGAAGGTCTAAATGAGTTAGATTTAATTGAAGTTCATTTGGAGGATTTATTTGAATTCCTAGGAGTAGGTTACACTCTTATAGAGGAAGGTTTTGGTTTGATCTACATTGAGGAAGGCAACTTTGTCAAGCAAAACAATAAGCAAGAAGATGGCATCTCTCCAAACTTGTCACTCCAAGAGGATAATTCTTTTGAATCTATCATATTTGATGTTTTCAAGGAAGGATATCAACTTATTGATAAATTTATAGGCACTTTTTCAATCTTGAAAGATAAGACAAATCTCTTTTGGCCTCAACCTATCAAAAATAAAGAAATATTACCTATTGAAGCCAATTCCACAAGCATGCTACATGAAAAATGTCAATTTATTAATTTTGATCCACTAGCTCTCAAGGAGGTAAAATTTTGTCATTTGGTGAAGGTTGATATGGTATATACCACTAAAATATCATATAATATCAAATATTCATCTTAGTTGAAATCCAACAAATAAGGTCCATTAGATATCATGCTCATTTTAGAACATGAAGATGAGCCTAAACATGTTCAAGATCAATCCAATCATCTACCCCTGATCATTCATGCTTTATGAAAGGTAGAAGATGTGGCTAAGTTTTATTTTAAAAAAGAAGAGGATGTAAAGATAAACATACATTTGCCTCTTTTCCATTCTCTCATGGCTTCCATCAAATTTTCTAGTCACATGAGTTTAGTGAAGAAAGGTAGCCACTTTACACTACCAGTTAATGGTTTTGTTTAGAGAATTATCAAGTTATCAGAGTAGGTTAGTATAGGTTAGAATAGTTTTTTATTTTTTTGTCTTTCCTCTATGTGATTTTTAGCATAATGCTTTATCTTGTTATTTTGTTGCCTATGCCTTGCTTTGGTGTGTTTGGTTGTTGTCTTGTTATGTTGGTGAAGGTAGTCAACTATTCTATTTATTTCAAGAGGTTTACAGTCAAGTTTTATAGGTCTAATCAAGTTTGATTTTGAGTGAGAGGTTAATACATATCCTAATGGATTGACTAGGCAACTGGTCTAAGGTGTATAATAGGCATGCAATCCGAGGAGGTCACCAAAGATGGTATCCAAGATTTGGCTATCATGAATGAGGATCATTCAAAACTTTGATGTACTTGATATTAAATTTGTTGATAGCCATTATGAAGGTATTTTATTACTCATTAATGAACTAGGATGATAGATAATGTGTCTTCTTTGGCAACTTACAAGGTAATTTAAGATGGTCTAATTGGTAGCTAAGTCAAATAACTTTGTCTTGTCATCAAATGGTCATTATTTATGGTCTTCATTATGAGTTTAACACTATTTAAGGTATGTTTAACAAATTTAAGATTAAGTGTGAAATAAATTCAAGAAGGACTAATGCTTAAGGAGATAAGGTGGTAATCCTTCCAAGAAGAAATACGATCAAAGCTAGCCAAATTATGGTATGTTTGAAAAGTTTAAGTTTTTCCTTAATATTATTTATATTGCTTATTACAATGTTATAATATGAATATTGGAGGAAAATATGAATGTGAAGGTTGATATCATTATAGATAAGGCTTTTTTTAATCCATTTAACCTTTGTGCAATATCATGAGACATGTAATTTACTATATATCTTTCCCAAGAGGTCTTTAAATGACTTATCCAATGTGAAAACACCTTTTTAAGCTTCCAATTCACTATATATAACATTTAAACAAGGCAAATAATGATAAAATGATAGGATAAGAGGGTAAGAATGATATTGGCATAATTTTTACCTCCATACAGGGAATGAAGAACTTCATAAACACCTAGTTCATCATCTCCATCAGTTCAAGAAAGAAAAATATTGAACAAAGTAGAATTTTGGAGGTATTATTATAGGTGGTTTACATTTAAATTAAACTTCAAATAATATATAAGGGTCATAATAGGTCCTTAAAATTTAAATCTTTGTATATGAATGAGTTTTAGAGCCAAACAAGGCAAAAACCCACTCCATTTCTCCATCAGGTTTCTTGGCAACTCAAGACAATGGACCAATTTTCACAGAGTAATATGATGAGAGATAAATATGGATTCAAATATATTAGTAAGAGGAGGGTACCCTAATTACCTTCTACTTTATGGCATTATTTATCTATTGAATCCCCTTAACTCTATGAGCAATCGTTAAGAAGTTAAGGGTGTACAAAGGTGACTCAAAACCCCATCAGAGTCAATTTTCTCTAAATACAAGGTTATAAAGTTTAATGAATAAGTGAATATGATTTTTTAAGTCTTATTTAACACTTATTGGCCCATATAAAATCATTTTACTTCAAGTTTCTTCATGATCATGTTTCTTGTAGGGTCAAATAGTCTTGATTTGATAGTTTAAGCATGATAGCCTTCTTTACAAAGAAGTTATGAGTTATTCTAGTGCATAAAATGAATTAATGAGGTGGGTTTATATTTTTTAATCCTCATTAATATACCTTATAACTTATTATTCATCATTAAATTCATTAAATTCAAGGAAGACAAAAAACTATGCATGTGCAATTGGGATATTTGAATTGGCTACCATGGTGGAGATAACCTGATCAGATGTGAATGTGTTTTCATTAAAAAATACCTTTGAAATAGATATAATATCTCACATATCCTTGAATATCATGATCAATAATTATTCCAAGTGATAATTCATTGAATTTGAATACCCTAGTCGTCTCTTCTTCAATCCAAGTTCAAGATGGTTTATGAACCTACAGTTCTATAGACTTGTAGGTCACTATTGACATCAAATTATTGTCTATGGGAGTGTACATGGTATTTTTAAAGCATAATATAATTCCATATTTACTTATTTGATTCTATAAATCACTTTAAACCTAATTTTTTAGGCCAGTAGCCCACTTTGTAATTCAATGGACTACGAGGCTAAGTATGATTGTGTTATTCCAAGGAACATGAATTTGTTAGACTAAGTGTAAGAATTAAGTTATGAAGGTAATGTAACAAGTGATGAATAATAAATAAAAATAATATACCACTCCAATATTTCATAATTTACCATTTAGGCTCAATAATTCACAATAATAGAATAAAATCTCAAGCTTTAGATTAGGTGATAGCCCTATACGAGGCCCTATAGGCCTGGAAGATAAGGAAAGAGCATTTAAATATAGTTGTTGATATTTTTATTCAAAAATGAGAATAAAATAATATATTAACCTCATTCCCTACATATTATACTATTTAAACATATGTACGTATCAAATCTGAGGCATCCTCAAGTCTTGATAGGGAGTTAGGATTAATAAGAAAGCTACAGGCCTGACCAATAAAGTAAAAAAAGGGGAAGATTTTGTATTGAGAAAGAGGTTTTAAAGACTAATTTTTTATTTGGAAAATGAAAAAGAGTCTATAAAATTATTAAATCCTTTGGGTTTCCTTATTATGAAAAACACCATAAGTCCTTAACATGTAGGTGAAGAAGAGGCTAATATGGATATATAAATCTTGGTTTAAATAAATCAATATAGATGAAAGGTTTATTATTAATTTAATATGGTATATAGGTAAGTAATTGGTTCCATCAAGGAAGTAATTGGATCCATTTGGGTCCCAAATGATAATATATATATACAAATAGTTTCATGGACTAAATTAGCTTGAATTAAATCCATGATTGAAAGAATCTAATGATTAATTAATTTAAGGAAGAAACTAGGGAAAATTGAGGTCCAAATAACATTATATAGTTAAAATCACATTCATGGGGCCTGATTGGCATAAATTTAGTTATTTATTATCTTATATTTAAATGAGGCCTTTATTAGGAAAAAATGATCTAATTGGGGTATATGAACATGATATTTAATTTAATATTATAGACAATGAATGTGCCTAATTTGGGGCCTTTCTTAAATTTTATGTTCGTATGTACATGAAGTGCCACAAGTTGAAATTTAATAAAAATAAGGTTTAACACCAATAACATCCATTATGGAAGTTTGAATATATTGAATTACATACATTGTATAGTACGTGCATGCTTCATCCCATTAAATTTGAAACACATTCCTTTATGATTCAAAATGGCATGGATTTATAATCCAAAGGCTTGAATGTGCACATACATAATATAATCTATGTTTCAAACTAAAAAGTGATAAAAATTGCATTTGACCAAGATAAATAATATGAATTTCATCAATATATCTCATGAAATTTTTACGATGGCACTGCAAAAGATCTCATATATATATATATATATATATATATATATATATATATATATATAATTTTTAAATATTTTTTTGAATTTAAGGTTTTTAGACACCTTGTTTTGGTATTAGAAATTTGAAATATCTTTGACATACATGAAATGCATGTATACATTTGAATTTTTTACACCACTTCACCTATCTGTTTGTTTGTTTATTGACTTATCCAACCTATTTTTTTCATTCATACTTAGGGTCTCCATATCCTATACCATAACACTCTATAATACTAATCATATTGTCAACATATTCTAGATCCATGTTTTTTCCTCTTTGGATAATGCCAACAACATTCAGATGTTAGTGGTTACCATAGGCATCTACCTTTTCCATCACTGTCCCATAACTTCTAACAACTATTTTTTAAATTTAAATCTTTCCCTTCAGTTGGAATAAACATGTTTTTAATGTTATTTATGGAGGAAATACCAATGATTCATCTATAATATAAATCAAGTCCAAGGCTATTCCTATCGATACCTATGTAGCACTCATTTTCAATCTTGAAAAATATATTTGCACATCCTTGAGACACTATATAAAAGTATCCAAATCTAAAAATACTCAAAGGATTAGTAAAAAATTAAAGTCTAAATACAAGAAAAAGGTCAAAGTTTCATGTTTTTAGTTATAAAAAGCTAAATTATTACATTGCATTCTAGTGGATAAATTTTGAACACACACACATAAGTGGGAGAACTATGTGTGTTTTTCTTTTTTTTTTTTTTTTTTTTTTTTGCATATTTGGGTATTGAAATGTAGTCAATTATCAAACACTAAATGAGGAATGGTTGGGGTTTTCCAACCCATATTTTACCCTTGTTTTCAATTCAATATTGTGTTGAAGGATTAATAAGGGTTTTATTACCCAAAATTTGGCTACCATGAATGAAGATCATTCAAAAATTTGATGTAATTGATATTAACTTTGTTGATATCCATTATGAAGGTCTTGTATTAGTCATTAATGATCTAGGATTATAGATAGTGTGTCTTCCTTGGTAGCTTACAAGGTAATTTAAGATGGTGTAGTTGGTAGTTGAGTCAAGCACTTTGTCTTATCATCAATTGGTCATTAATTATGGTGTTTATTATGTATTTAGCATTATTTAATGTAAGTTTGAAAAATTTAAGGTTAAGTGTGAAACAAGTTAATGAGGAATAATACTCAAGGAGACATGGTGGTAACCCTTTTAGGAATAACTATGATCAAATCTAGCCAAATTTACCAAGGAACAAAACTAGTGCATTGATAACTTTGCATTTTCAAATATTTGGAGAAGTTAAGGTATGTTTAGAAAGTTTAAGGTTTTCCTTAGTTTTCTTTATATTTCTTATTTAAATGCTATAAGATGAATATTAAAGTAAATAATGAATGTGAAGGTTGATATCATTGTAGATTGGTTTTTTAAAGCCATTTAACCTTTGTGTAATAGCATGAGACATGTACTTTACTATACATCTTGCCAAAGAGGTCTTTAAGTGACCCCTTCAATGTGCAAACACCTTTTATAACTACCTATTCACTATCTATAAAATTAAAACAATGTAAATAACGTGAAAATGGTAGGGTTATGAAGATAAGAGTGATCTTGGAAGGTTTTCTACCTCTATATAGGCATTGAAGAACTTCATCATCACCTAGTTCATCAGCTCCATTAGTCCAAGAAAGTAAAATAGGTAGAATATTGAAGACAACAATATTTTAAAGGTATTATTATAAGTTGTTTCCATTGAGAGGAATCTTATAATCATATTTAAGGCTCATAATAAGTCCCTTAGATTAAAATCGATGCAGAAGCAGGATTTGTAGAACCAAATAAGGTAAAAACCCACTCTATTTCTCTATTAGATTTCATGGTAGCTTTAGATAGTCAATCAATTTTCACTTAGTAATATAAGAAGAGATAAATTTGGATCAAAATATAGTGGGAATAGAAGGGGAGTCTAATGCATTTACACTTGGTGGCATTGGTTGTTTGGTTAATCTCCTTAACTCTATAAACAATCATTGAGAAGTTAAGGGTGTACAAAGGTGACTCAAAACTCCATCAGGTTAGCTTTTTCCAAATGCAAGGTTATAAAGTTGAATGAAAAAATGAAGATGATTTTTAAATGAATATTGAACACTCCTTGACCCATATAACATCATTTTATTTCAAGTTTCTTCATGATCAAGATTCTTTCAAGGTTAAATGGTCCTGATTTGATAGTTTGAGCATGACAACCTTGTTTGAAAATATGTTGTGAGTTATATTGGTGTATATAATGAATAAATGAAGTGGTTTTCAGTTTTTTCAACCTCAAAAAGATCCTCCGTACCTTTTCAAATGTTATTGAATACATGACATTCAACAAGGACAAAAAACTATGTATGTGCAATTGGGTTGTTTGAATTAGTTTCCATGGTGGAGATAACTTGATTAAATGTGAATGTGTTTTAATTACTAAATACCATTGAAAGATAAATAATATCTCACATATTATTGAAGATCATGATCAGTAAGTATTCCAAACGACAAGTCATTGGAGTTAAAGACACTAGTCTCTTCTTCAAGCCAAGTTCAATAGGTTTTGTGAACCTACAGATCTACAAACCTATAGGTTATTATTAACATCAAATGGTTATCTATGGAATCATACATGGTATTTTAAAAAAATAATAAATTTACCATTTCCTTATTAAAATATATAAATCACTTTAAACTTGATATCTTATACCACAACCCACTTTCTATCTCAATGGCTTGTGAGGCTAAGTATGACTGTGTTATTCCAAGGAACATGAAAGTGTGAGACTTAGTGTTAGGATTGAATTATGAAAGACATGAAAAAAGTCAAGAATAGGAAAGAAACATAATATATTTTCTCCAACATTTCATCATTGATCATTTAATCTCAATAAGGCATAATAAGAGAAGAAACTTTGAAGCTTTAGATTGAGTGACATCCCTAGGAGAGGCCCTACATTCCTAAAAGAGAAAGAAAGATCCTTTCAATATAGTTTTTGATGTTTTTATTCACCAATAAGAATCAAAAATATATATTAACCTCATGTCCTATATCTTAGACTATCTAAATGCATGTACTTATCCATGTGAGGCATCCTCAAGTCTTCATAGGGAGTTATAATTAATAAGAAAGCTACAGGCATGACCAATAGAGTAGACAAAAGGGGTAGATTTTATATTGGTAAGGAGATTTTTAAGACCAAATAGGGTTTTTAGAAAATGGATAAGAGTATATAAAATGATCATAGCCTTTGGGTTGCCTTATTATGAAAAATATCATCAATCCTTAGCCTATAAGTGAAGAAAAGAGCCTGTGTAGGCATGCATAAGATGATGAAGTTAATATGGCTATGCAAATGTTGGTTTAAACAAAAAAATAGAGATGATTAGTTTATTATTAATTAAATATGGGATATGATTTTTTATAAAATCATTTTATAAGTAGTAGACCCACCTTTGTCATCTTTGGATAAACTCCAAATGAGAAATAACTCAAAGATATAGACATGCACACACACACACACATATACATAAAGATACATATACATATACATACACACATACATACTTGTGTGTGTGTGTGTGTGTGTGTGTGTGTGTGTGTGTGTGTGTGTGTGTGTGTGTGTGTGTGTGTGTGTGTGTGTGTGTGTGTGTGTGTGTGTGTGTGTGTGTGTGTGTGTGTGTGTGTGTCTATATATATATACATATACACACACACACACACACACACACACACACACACACACACACACACACACACACACACACACACACACACACACACACACACACACACACACACACACACACACACACACACAATTTTATCAATGTTTCATGAAATTTTTCATGGAGAGTCAAAGTGAGATAATGTAAAGGTTAGCAAGAAACCTACATAGGCCTAATGTTGAATTTCAGGTCTACCTACCAAAAATTTCAAGAATATTTCATGTAGTGATAAAGAAACATTGAGAGAGATGTGAATATCCTTGTGAATATTAAAAAAATGTGTTTGGACCCTTGCCATAGAATGAAAATCATTAGTAGGAGTTAAGTTTCTTAAGAGAAAGAAATCTTTAGGCCTAAGACCCTCATTAGGACCTTTAGGCATGAAACTCATCTTCAAGCATGATAAAGTTTTAAATATTCTAAAGTGACATACACAAACCTATGTAAAGATAAATCATGCCTTTAGGAAACATTCTAGACTAAGGAGGAGTCTCATTCCCCTTTTGTTTTCTTACAACCCTCTCTGAAATTGACACCTATAGATTGCAGGCTTGAGAGGCTTATTCCTTCACCTGAGAAGTCACTATAGGGTTTTCATGGTTGATCAAGTACAATGGGAAAGTTATATATGTGTGTCTATAATAATATTGTGGAGTTATTTCTTGCAAAGAGGCCCACTTCTTTATGAATGATTTTAAGATCCTAAACTAGTCTAAAACCCTGTTTCCTTTGGATGAAGCCAAAGAGGCCTATTAAAATTTTTATTCAAACTTTAGGGAAAATATTCATGGGATCCTAGGCTCTTTGAGGAATATGGGGGGGTGGTTTACTCAATACTTAAGGTATTGGTTTTGTTCTTAAGACTCTAGGTTTTATGAATCAACCTTAAGAATGTAACAAAATTAAAACCCTATCAAAATCCTATTTAGAGCTCAATGGTTGAAAAATGCCTTCTAAGTGATCTCAAACACTCTAAAATGGCTTAAGAATACCTAAGGAACACATGTATATTTGAAATACATCTGATGGAGTAAAATACTATCGTGTGTGAATGAGAAAACATAACAAAATGGCCTTAATTTGTAGGTTGTGAGCCTAAATCAAGATATAAAGACATATGCAGACATTTTTACCATTTTGGGTAGTCTATTAAGCCTATACAAAGGTCTAAGGGTTTTCCATGAGTCATTTCAAGGGTATCCAACATGATGGAACAAATATCTAAGCAATAATTAATCCTAAATCAATATTACTTTCCTATTTTTATAGGAAAGAATAAGTTACAGGTATATTGTAGATCATGAGCCAATTTTAAAGGTTTATAAAACATTAGAGAACACTTTTTGACACTCATTAAAGCCTTCTCTTATCATGAATAGGTTCAATCAAAGGGGTACATGTAGAATTGAATATGTTTCCTTGGTATGTCATTGAATACCTTTGAAGATGAGGGGTGGATAAGTTAAAAGGTTTCAAGACACCTCAAGATAGCTTGAGGCACCTCTGCAATTTTTTTTGGGAGATTCATAAATATAAGCTAGGTGTCAAAATGGTTAAGGAGAGTTAAATCTAAGGGAGAACATGAGCTACATAGTAAAGGAGTTTCAAGGCATGGTGAGACATGAAGAGGTCAATGATGTAAGAAGAGGATCATGTGTCAATATCTAATTTGTAACTACCCTTCAAGAAGAAAAATTATAAATCTTTATCCAATAGCTCCTACACCACCTTGAATATCATCATCAAACCCAAGTAAACACATGTTGATAAGAGGATTCATAATTACCTACTTTTAACTTGTTTCTCATGAGATGACACTTGTCATATGTAACTCCTATGCCTCTCCTCTCTCTCTTTATCAAAATCTTCTATAAATATTACTAAGTCTAGCATTGAAAGGGATATTCCACTTGAGCATGGTCAATCCCTAATCTTTTTTAAGCCTTTGAAGCAATAAACAAGATAGTTTTACCTTCTCTTATGACTATATTTTAGTGTTTAAGCATGGATAATTGATCTTGTCTAGTGTTGATTCAGTTCTCCTTGACATGTTATCTCATTCTCTCACCTATATGTAGCTTGACCTCACTCTTTCAGGTCATATGAAGTGTCTATGTGGTCTTGTGAATGTTAAGTGAGGCAAATATTCCATTAGTGTCTTCTAGACCTCTTATAAATAAGCCTTCCTTGCCTAATAATCATCTACCACATTTTTTTATTTAAATACTAATGTAAGAGGATAAGATTAGGATTAATATATGCATAGATCATTCCTATGTTCATTATGCATTTACAAATGTGTTGTAATGGTCAATCATTTTGGTGCATCACCTACTTAGTTAATTTTCTTTAGATTTCTCTATCCCTTTTCCCTTGCAAATTAGTAGGCTCAGTTTGTAGTTTTTAAGTGGTGCATAAAAGGAGCTAACCCTAGCTAGAGGTTAAATCCAATCTTTAGGTCACCCACAATGTAGGATTATTCCCATACTATCACTTAAGTGAGGAGGATTGAAAACCCTCCTTAATGGGTGAAACTTTTGATGATAATAGTTATGAAACACCCAATGGGATAAGAGACTCCATCTATTAAAGATTTATTGATGTTGATATTAAATGTACCAACCTTTGGAGGCATGAACACAAGCACCAATGTTAACTTAGAGTTCATTCAGATGGTTTTAGTAACCCAGGTATTATTTTAAGTAAGTGATCTTTTAATTTTGCCTTTTCCATGAGGTTTCAATTTTGAGTTTAGAGTGGATTTTTATTTTACTCAAGTTATTGATCCATATGATGTCTATGTTGATCCTTATCAATAGTATAATGAGTTATATCAGCTCCATGTTGAGCCTTACTAGACTTGCTACCATGAGTACTATCCTCCCTCTCTCCTCTTCAACAACCTTACCATGTTTGTAAACCTTCATATAAATTTGACCAAGATTGTTATTAGTCTTATCTGACACCTAATACCCTCATTCAACCTCTATGGAAGCCTATTCAAACTTCTAATTAGCCTTTTCAAAACCATGCTGCTCCTAGTCAACATAGTTACATTTCCAATAATTTTATCTCAAGCTTCAAGTAAACTCTAATGGGCTATGAGAGGCATATGGTAGAGCTTGATAGACAAAGAGAGTATGGTCTAATGTCCCTATTCATCTCAATTGTAATATGATAGAATAATTGTAGCAGGTTAATATTAAGTGGACACCCATTGAGAGAGAGAAACATCAAAGACTTACTAGTGACATGTTAGACATAAGTGGAATAATTCAATGCAAAGAGGACAAATTAATAGTTTATGAGGGGCAACAATTTTAGTAATATCAACCTCATGTCCCTTATCTTACTCCACCTCAACCTTCTTTTTCTCAGCCCATTACTTCTTAAAATATTGAATCAAGTGAGATTTAAAACCTCCCATTTCCTTCACACATTCCTAGAACCTTCCCATCATGGAGGTTAATCCAAAAAAGCATTCAAATTATGAAGGAAATCCTTTTTGATAAGGTTCAAGATCAAGATAAATCAGAATTGAAGTCTTTGATTACTACTTGGAGCTAAAATAATGAGGCTATCTTGGTACAAAACTCTCTCCCCCTTACTCAAGATCCCCCCAAAAGGCCCTTTAAGATTCCAAGTTGGAATAAAGTGGTGAATTCATGGGATTAAAAAAAATGGAAAAATATTAGATTGAGACATTGAGGCTAAAGAGGAACTTTTACCTATTCAAGCCTCACCCATCCCTCCTAAAGAACATAAAACCTTCCCATCATGGAGGTTAATTCAATAAAGAATCCAAAGTTATAAATAAATCCTTGTTGATAATGTTGAAGACCAAATCATAGCAAAGTTTGATGGATTGAATGGTGAATGGAAGGAGGAGAATGATAAGCTCATTGATCTCAAGAGCCCAAAACTTGTTTGTGAGTGTAAGCATCCTATTCTTGAATAAGATCAAGTTAAAACAAAAATTGATTCTCAAGAAGGATATGAGGAGGATACTTAAAGTGTATGTGATGAAGAGGTCATAATTGGAACACATCTTGGTGAAGATAAAAACAAATCAACCTTTAAGGTTGAATAGAAATGTGACTTTGATGGAGTAAAAGTTGATCAAGTTATAGTGGAACTTCAAAGAGATGAAACTTCCCAATGTGAACAAGGTGATGATCAGGGTGTTTTAGAAGAAGAAGCTCTTAAAGACTCATTAAAAGTGGCTAAATAATATTTTTAACCTAAGAACATGATCAAAGAGATCCAACCTTTAATTATTTCTCAAATTATGTTGTGACTAACTCTATATCAACTCCTATCAAACTAGAAGGTCTAAATGAGTTAGATTTAGTTGAAGTTCAATTGGAGGATTTGTTTGAAGTCCTAGGAGTATGTTAAAATCTTATATAGGAAGGTTTTGGTTTGATCTACATTGAATAAGTCAAATTTGTCAAGAAAAATAATAAGCAAGAAGATGGCATCTCTCCAAACTTGTCACTCCAAGAGGCTAATTCTTTTGAATCTATCATATTTGATGTTTTCAAGGAAGGATATCATATTATTGATCAATTTATATGCACTTGTTCAATCTTGGAAGATAAGACAAATCTCTTTTAGCCTCACCCTATCAAAGGTAAAGAAACTTTACCTCTTGAAGCCAATTCCAAATGCATGCTGCAAGAAAAATGTCAATTTATTAATTTTGATCCACTAGCTCTCAAGGAGGCAAAATTTTGTCATGTGGTGAAGGTTGATATGGTATATGCCTCTAAAATATCATGTAATATCAACTAGTTATCTCATTTGAAATCCAACAAATAAGATCCATTGGATATCATGCTCATTTTAGAACATGAAGATGAGCCTAAAAATGTTCAAGATCAATCCAAGCATATACCCCTGATCATTCATGCTTCAAGAAAGGTAGAGGATGTGGCTAAGATTTATTTTAAAAAAGAAGAGGATGTCAAGATCAACATACAATTACCTCTTTTCCAATCTCTCATGGATTCCATCAAGTTGCCTAGTCACATGAGTTTGGTGAAGAAAGGTAGCTACTTTACATTACTAGTTAAGGGTTTTGTTTAGAGAATTATCAAGTTATCAGAGTAGGTTAGTATAGGTTAGAATATTTGTTTATTATTTTCCCTTTCATCTAAGTGAGTTTTAGCATAATGTTTTATCTTGTTGTCTTGTTGCCTATGTCTTGCGTTGGTGTGTTTGATTCTTGTCTTGTTATGTTGAAGTTAGTTAGCTATTATATTTATTTCAAGAGGTTTATAGTCAAGTTATAAAGGTATAATAAAGTTTTATTTTTAGTGAGAGGTGAATCCATATCTTAATTTATTGACTAGGCAATCAGTCTAAGGTGCATAATAGGCATGCAATCCTAGGAGGTCACCAAAGATGTTATCCAGAATTTAGCTCTCATGAATGAGGATCATTCAAAACTTTCATGTAATTGATATTAAATTTGTTGATATCCATTATGAAGGTGTTTTATTAGTCATTAATGAACTAGGATGATAGATAGTGTGTCTTCCTTGGCAACTTACAAGGTAATTTACGATGGTCTAGCTGGTAGTTGAGTCAAATCACTTTGTCTTGTCATCAAATGGTCATTATGTATGGTCTTCATTATGATTTTAACATTGTTTAAGGTATGTTTGACAAAGTTAAGGTTAAGTGTGAAATCAAGTTAATAAGGACTAATGATTATGGAGATAAGGTGGTAATCCTTCCAAGAAGAAATATGATCAAAGCTAGCCAAATTGACAAAGGAAAAAAACTAGTGAGCTGATAACTTTGTATCTTCAAAAATTCAAAGAAATTAAGGTATGTTTGAAAATTTTAAGGTTTTCCTTTATTTTATTTATATTTCTTATTAAAATGTTATAATATTAATATTGGAGGAAAAGATTAATGTGAAGGCTGATATCATTATAGATAGGGGTTTTTAAATCCATTTAACCTTTGTGCAATATCATGAGACATTTACTTTACCATACATCTTTCCCAAGAGGTCTTTAAATGACTTATCCAATGTGAAAACATATTTTGTAGCTTCCAATTAACTATATATAACATTTAAACAAGGCAAATAATGATAAAATGATAGGGGTAAGAAGGTAAGAATGATATTGGCATATTTTTTTACCTCCATACAGGAAATGAAGGACTTCATAAACACCTAGTTCATCATCTCCATGAGTTCAAGAAAGCAAAATATTGAAGAAAATAGAATTTTGGACATATTATTATAGGTGGTTTCCATTTAAGTTAAAATTCAAAGAATATATAAGGGTCATACCAGGTCCTTCAAATTTAAATCTATGTATATGAATGAGTTTTAGATCCAAACAAGGCAAAAATCCACTCCATTTTTCCATCGGGTTTCTTGGCAGCTCAAGGCAATGGACCAATTTTCACTGAGTAATATTAGGAGAGATAAATATGGAGCCCAATATATTAGGAAGAGGAAGGTACCATAATTACCTTCCACCTTATGGCATTGGTTATCTATTAAATCCCCTTAACTCTATGAACAATCGTTAAGAACATAAGGATGTACAAAGGTGACTCAAAACCCCATCAGAGTTAGTTTTCTCCAAATACAAGGTTATAAAGTTTAATGAATAAGTGAATATGATTTTTTGAGTCCTATTTAACACTTATTTAACCTTATAAAATCATTTTAATTCAAGTTTCTTCATGATCATGTTTCTTGCAAGGTCAAATATTCTTGATTTTATAGTTTAAGCATGATAGCCTTGTTTACAAAGAAGTTATGAGTTATCCTACTGCATAAAATGAATTAATGAGGTGGGTTTATATTTTTTGAATCCTCATGAATATACCTTATAACTTATTAATCATCATTGTATTCATTAAATTCAAGGAGGACAAAAAACTATGCATGTGCAATTGGGATATTTGAATTAGCTACCATGGTGGAGTTAACTTGATTAGATGTGAATGTTTTTTCATTAATAAAGACATTTGAAATAGATATAATATCTCACATATACTTGAATATCATGATAAGTAATTATTCCATGTGAGAAGTCATTGAATTTGAATACCCTAGTCGTCTCTTCTTCAATCCAATTTTAAGATGGTTTATGGACCTATAGGTTTGCAGACTTATAGGTCACTATTGACATCAAACGATTGTCTATGGGAGTGTACATGGTATTTTTAAAACATAATATAATTACATATTTACTTATTTAAATCTATAAATCACTTTAAACCTTATATTTAAGGCCATTAGCCCACTTTGTAACTCAATGGACTATGAGGCTAAGTATGACTATGTTATTCCAAGGAACATGACTGTGTTAGACTAAGTGTAAGAAGTAAGTTATGATGGTAATGTAAGAAGTCATGAATAAATAAATAAAAATAATATACCACTCTAATAGTTCATAATTGACCATTTAGGCTCAATAAGTCACAATAAGAGAATAAACTC
>JARHVA010001478.1:0-157500 GCA_037957365.1 Torreya grandis
TCAAAATGACATATCTACCTCATTTCAATATCTAAACATAGGTTTACTATAGATGAAAACCAATCTCATTTATTGGTTTTCTTATAGTTATCCTATCGATGAAGATCTATAGATTGCATAGCTTCATTCTGGACTATATTTGGTCTACACAGACATATTCTACCTTTGAGCCTTAATGGAAATGGAGCTTCACCATTAACATCCTTGAATTTTTGGTTGCATCTACTTAATGACATTTAACTGAGCTCTAATGGCAATATATGCCCTTTGAAACCTTTTTTCTTCATTCAAACTGAACCTTGTTCGACCTCTACTTGAAATCCCATGGATTTGAATTTTAACATCAACCATACATCTTAATATGATATTATCATACTGTGCCATTTGTCAACTCTTCATTTCTTTTAGGGATCCTGTAGTTAGTCTTGGTTGGTACTTCACTTATGCCATGTGGTGGCCTCACATTCATCCTAAGCTTGTTGACTTCTTGACTTTATATGTACCATCAATCTTCCTTTACATGGATCAGACATGTATTTTTGATCTACTTGATAATTACCATGGTCATGACACTTGGAAACTTCTCATTTGTCCCCAAGATACATTGATGCTTTGACCTCTTGCTCACCATTGATCTGCTTTGGTATGTTGGATCGTGCTCCATTAATTTACCTAGACCAGCTAGCTTTATGAGTTGATGCATTCCATTAGATCTTTGATGGGCACCTAATATATTTCCACTTGGTAGCCCCATTATTAATCTTAGGATATGCTAACCTTTTGACTATGAGATTTTTGTTAATATTCAATGCATGATTAAACACACACCATTAGATCTTTGGGACCCACTGACATCATTAGATCATCGCTCACCATTGGATCTTGACTCAAGCTTCCATGATTTGGAAAATTTTCAACTGCACATTCATCCTTAGAACATTTGAATTTAAATGGCTATTTGTCACAACTTCAACTTGACATCCTTGTGCATGTATTACTCTATAAGTCTAACTTTAAAGGCTTATATCTTGAGATATAAAGCTCATCAAGACACCAAATTTATAGAGCATGATCAAGGCATGAAGAAAATCATTTCCATGCAATATTTTGGCTTGAGAGTCTCCCCAAGTACATTTATTAAATTTGCAATTAGATTAACCTATTTGTTTATGCATGACGTGTTGATGATGGTTTGGCTCTTTTACGGTTGTGCAAGAACTTTCAAGGCTCAAAATGAGTTTATGATACCTGTGAAACTTGCGTTATGTCCATGAAGGTCATGATCACTATGAGAACCTACTTTCTCAAATTTTGACAAACTACACTTTAAGTTTACTTAAAGTGTTTCAAAAACTTTACAAGTTGTATGTGGTCTTTGGACCACTCATTCCATTTAGAACTCTATTCAACTCATCCATTTAGGTAGAAGATTGGTATGTTGGCCAAAATTGGACAACACCAACTTGAGTACTTTTTTGGTGACTAATTTGCAACCAAAAACATGTTATAGTATAAAATTAGTGCATATAATCTAGGTTGAAATTACTTGAAATAGATTAAAATTGAAAGAGCAAGTTTTAAGAATACACGTGTTGATTAACCACATTGCCTATTGGTAAGTTGTTTTGAAAACAATGTATCATTGTAAGGCTCTAAAAATTGAGATTAGAATAAATATAAATAAATAGTTTATGTGAATATATCTAAGGAGATATAGAGATAGAGAGAGATATGGAGAGAGAGAGATTGGAAGGAATATGCCCCCAACTTTGGAGTAAAAGAGAGTTGCTACATGGTAGTTGAGATTAACTCAATTGTGTAATCTAATGATACTTATAACCTGGTGAGTCTAGATGATCAAGTCCATCTTGAAAAATTATAAATATTGAGTGATTTGATCACCTCAACCATACCAAAAAGTGAACTAAGTAATGTCGTATATTGACTCAATAAAAGTCTGTAAAACTATATAGGGTATCGATATGAAAAAGTCTGTGAAATGGTAACAATCCATAAAAGAGTTCTAGAATTTGAAAATGATTTAGATTTTTTAATATTAGGCACATGTTTCATAACATATGCACCTTAGATATGTCTCATCTTGAAACTATGTATAACAATAGTACCAATGTATAAAATTTTGCTACAATTGTAAATTTGAATCATATAACTATGTAAATATGGAGGACATGGTTCCAAAAATGCACCCATTATATATGGAGAAGTGTGAAATTTGATATAAGTACCAATTTGGAGGAAATATTTCCAAAACATGCCCCCACTATAAATTGGAGATGTTGAATACTGAATAAGTGGGGAGAACATGCTTCCAAAGAATGCCCCCACTATATATGAGAACTGTGAATGAGTGGAAACCATGTCCATATGACATTCCCTACTAAATTTGAAAACTGATATAAATACCATAAACTAAATGAGTGTGGATAAAATGCTTCCAAAATATGTTCCCACTGAATCTATAAATTGATATAAGTAACCATGTAATGAATGAGTTTGGAGAACATGCTTCCAAAACATGACCCCACTAAATTTGGAAAATATGCCAAGTGTGGAGAACATGTCTGTATGACTTGCCCCAAGTAGTATGCCCATGATCCCCCTTACTCCCCTCCCCCTACTTTGAGGTGAGGGAAAGATAAGAACTGGTAGTTACCTCACCTCAAAAGGATAAGAGAACTATATATGTTGTTATTGTAACCATGTAGCATATAAAAGGGAACATGTCTAGGTAAATGTATCATTGAATCACATAAAACTAATGTGATAACATGTAGGCCTAAGATTCATGATGAAGATCATGAAAATGTCTAGATAGTAATAGTACAAGATCAACAATCAAAAAATCACACAAGATCACTAAAAAATAAGTAAAAAGGTAATGGTTTGAGGAGATCACAAAAAATGGGTATGTTCAAATGCCACACAATTGAATAGACATGACTTATTCAAATGTACATAAAGACAAGAATGATATATTTAAATGTCCATATAAAAAAATAATGACATATGCAAATGTCAATGAAAGTATACATAGGAACATGAGTTGAAAGCAAAGGAACATATTCAAATGCTTGAACAAGGAATACAAGACACTCCAAGAA
The DNA here is from genome assembly GCA_037957365.1 of Torreya grandis. Taxonomy (NCBI): domain Eukaryota; kingdom Viridiplantae; phylum Streptophyta; class Pinopsida; order Cupressales; family Taxaceae; genus Torreya; species Torreya grandis. The sequence goes on from JARHVA010001478.1 coordinate 3,123, forward strand.
GTGTATAAAGTAAAACATAACCAACCAGTATAAACATGTCATAGTAGTCCATGGATATAATGTGTTGGGAAAACATGTTAAGTGTATGGAGTATCAAGTACCATGTGCAAGATATAATCTTGGATAATATGGATGTGTGAGTACATATGTAAGCTCAAACATGATAATGCAAAGTGGTCATCAAATCATATAACCTATGTATATCAAGACCAAATAAGCAGATGCCCCCAATGTCCATATGACATTAGTAAAGGGAAAGCCTAACATTCAAAATAGGAATGTATCATGTATCTATATATACTTGTATCACACTCAAGCAAAATTGTGACACATATGCATATGTAAGAGTACCCGAGTATGTCATCCATAAGTATGGAAGTAACACATGGATGCTAAGGAGCCACTATAACTTGTAAGTGCCGAAAGTATTTTTGGAGTTTTGAATATTTTTTTATTTTATTTAGTATTTTTGGAATTTTTGACATAGGTTTAATCAAATAAATCCTCGTTCTCAAAAGGTGTAGGGACACTTACAAAGGATTATAAGCTTTGTTTATATTGCATTAATGCCAACATTATAATTTTTTTGTGAAATGGTTTACCTTTAGTCAACGGTGTAGGTAGATAATCATGTCCATCATGCTATATGCAAATCTCTGTACTCGTATGATGAAAATTCACTCATATATTTGTAGTATATAGCTTAGCATTCTATTTAATTAGCCAAGTTTGTCTAAATTTTAGTTTTAAATGTAGTTCATATGTTGATATTAATATAGTTGAAGCTTTGACATGTGGGCTATAGGAAATGGTTAAGTCAATTTATCCTTGATATTTGGGATCCAAGGGAGAAAATATTAGTTTGTTTATAGTATGTCTTAATCATGAAATAAAATTAGTCCCACAATTTGTATCCTGCTTGTTTGGATCAAACCCAATATGGTGGCAATATACTCCATCAATATTAGCAGTAATAGTTAAATCATCATGATTTTATCACTTTGGGATATACCTTTATTCTAAAAGATAATAAGTATGTTTACATTTACCTATTATGGACACATTGTGTATGTATCCTACACCTTATTGTTAGGTTGTGGAACTAAAAGATTCACTGATGCAGACATTGGAGGAGGGTGCTGAGTGTCACAGTCATTGACGTCAATCAGGCCAACCGACATCAGTCAGGTGGAGACAAGATGCTACTGATGATGGTCAGAGATTGGCCGACTTCAGTCACCCCCAGGTAGACAAGGACTGACGTCGGTCGCCTGTGCAGTTCTGAACTGTGAGTTCTACGGATAGTTCATTAATGAACAAGTTGTTTGCATGAAGAAGGCTAATTATAGTCTTGAGCTGCAGATCTAATTAATGTAATTATGTGTCTAATTATTGTTTGCATGAGATCTATATAATAGACTCATGGGCTGTATTGTAATTTATGCTAGAGAGTAAGAGAGAAAAAATTAGCTCCTTCAGAGTGAAGAGAGCAAGGTGTGTTCCTCCTAGTGCCACAGTGCCAAGTATGGGTGCTGGTTTGAAGAATCAGAAGGATTCTTCATGTATGTAGGATCTTGGTCAACAGGTGTGTAAGGCCACATTTGGAGATCTGCATGGTAAGTAAGATCATTGATCTGTAGGTGTATGTGTGTACGATGTCTAGGTTTACAGGTGTGCAGAACTAGGTTGATCTGTAGGTGGTAGCAGGATCAATGTGATAGCAACACAATAGGTAGCAAGATCAGGAGAGATCTACTTGGAGTATAGTGTGTACTCAGTTATAGAGCATAGAGGAAGGCAAGGTAGATCCTTCCAAAGTAAGATCATTTGAGTTGCAGGTTGTTGTAAGTTCATGGGAGATCTACTTGGAGTGCCTTATGTACTTGATTGAGTATGTTTGTATACTCAGTGTACTGACAGTAGTGAAACTAATTGGTTGGAGGTGAACACCAACTCCATGTTTGAGTTGTGTGTTGGGACCATAAGAGAGAGAGTGAGCTCTTGAAGAGATTTACTGTTTATGCCCTAGAGGTGTGGGAGCCCTAGAGGTGTGTAAGGAAGAAGACTGTGGCAATCTTCTTTGTTGTATTTTCTTCTAGAAGAGTATTAATACAATTGGGTATTGTCTCTCATATTCTGTGTTATTTTTGAATTCTAGTTACTTGTTACTTCTAGTTAAATTCTGCATGTTTAGTTGCTTGGTAATCAATGGTGCTTCCGAGTCCTAACAGTTGGTATCAGAGCTAAGGTTGCAAGGAGCAGGTTTGTGTTTCATTATAGGTCACTCTCAGGGGTTTCTGATTGAGTGGGAGTATATCAATGGCAGAAGAATGTAAGCTAAGAATGGAGGAATTGAAAAGCATGAATGGTCAATTACGGTGTTATGGAAAGAAAGAGCAGGTAAAAAAATATTGTTGGTTGGTTCAAGATCAGCATGAAGGAACTGAAGAAGTAGATGTTGCAAGTGTTGTTGCACAGGATGCTCTGGGATGTTCCTTAGATAAAGTAGAATCTTGTTTTATAGATTTTGTTGCCTCTTTCCATGCAGCTCAAAATAGAGTATTTTTCCATGTTAAGGTCTTTGGAGACTTTGGAAAGATTTATTTAGGGGCTGGTGTGCCTTGCCAAAGAATTGGCAAAGGGGGAGTGAAGCTGAAATTGCAGGCGGCCAACACATGGGTGTTGAAGGAGGTCATGCAGGTCCTGATTCTAAAGATAAGGCTAATTGATTCAGGAAAGTTGGGTGATGAGAGATACACATAAACTCTCACAGCAGATGCTCTTGAATTAGCGTGTGGTAAGAAAGTAGGTACTCTTTATCTACTTGCTTGTATTACTGATTCTTCTTCTATTACGAAGACGTGGCTTTGTAGGCTTGGTCACATGAGCAAGAAGGAGATGCATGTTCTTAAGAAGAAGTCAGATGTCTTTGACAAACTTAAGAATTGGAAACCCTTGATGTTTTTGGAGGAGATGATGGACATATATCAGTGGATGGGACTGAGTAACTCTGAGCAGGGCAGTTTGGACATGGGTATGATTCAAAGAAAGCTCGCGAGTAAAAAGTCATCACTCACAAGTGAACACAGTTACCGGCATCGATCATGGGGAACCGGTGTCGAACAAATAGGTGCTGATGTCGGTCATGTGTAGACTAGAGCTGGTGGTGTCGGGTAGGGTGGATGCTGGCATCAGTTAGGGAACTGACATTGGCTACTAGGTAAGACCAATGTCAGTCAAAAAATTGGTGTCAACAAAAAGGATAGTCGCATGGAACTGACATCGGTCGGATGCAGATTGTGTGGTGACTGAGGTCGGTCACTGTAACAGATTTTGGGTGGACAACAAGCTGTCAAGGAGTCTCAAACACCCATATGGAGGACTGAAAGGGTAAGTAAGCCTCAAATCTATTATTCCTCTTCTTTATACTCGTTGCTCACTGTAGAGCAGGAAGGATCCAAGAAACAGTGGGAGCATGGCATGAATAGGATGTGGAACCAAATGGGAGATTTGGTAGGGTTTTTAGCCTGTATGAAAGCACTAAAAGATGAATGGATACTTTAGTTAAAGAATAGAGAGAATGGACACGTGAGACAGAAGGCCAGGTCATATGGTCTTGAGGAAGCTGCAGGACAGTGGTACAGGGTTTGACAGGCGGATGACAAAGCATGGCTTTAGTCAATGTCAGTGTAACCATTGTGTTTGTCTTACCAAGTTAGATAATGATTGCAACATTATCTTGTTACTGTATGTGGATGGTATGCTAGCTAGCAGGTTCGTACATATAGGGTTTTGCTGAGCTAAGGGTAAGGTTAGTTCAGTGGCATGTCATGAGGAATTTAGAGCATCAAAATTCTTTGGCATGAGAGACATGGAAGATCACAAGTTGATTTTGTCTCCAGTGGGAGCTGATGTGAATCAGGTATTAGCGAGGTTCAATACGTAGGATGCTGAATCAGAGCACACCAAGGGCTGGACAATTCAATGTTTGAAATCACATGAGGTCTGGTATAGACCTGAGTTTTCCACAGTAGTGGGAGTTATCAGAGAGTTAGGAGCCAATTCAGGGAAGTGGATTCTTAGGTATTTGATAGGGACCATCAGCAGGTATACATGCTATGCAGGGTCAGGACTTCACTACATGGGTTTGTAGGTTCAGATGTGGCAGGTTACTTGGATGATAGGAGGTGCACCACAAGATTTGTGGTGGTTGGTCTTCAAGGTTGAGCTTGAAGAGGGATACAAGCTAGGAAATATATTAGATAGGGTATAGGTACAGGTACAATGTAGTTGTTTATCTCCAAGTGGGAGATTGTTAGGTTGTGGAGCTAAAAGCTTCACTGATGTAGGCATTAGAGGAGGGTGTTGAGTGTCACAGTCACCGGCGTCAGTTAGGCCAACCAACGTCAGTCAGGTGGAGACAAGAAGCTGTCGATGACTGTCAGAGATCAGCTGACATCAGTCACCCCTAGGCAGACAGGGACCGATGTCGATCGCCTGTGTGGTTTTAGAACTGTCGATTGCATGAATAGTTAGTTAATGAACCAGTTGTTTACATGTAAGAAGGCTGATTATAGTCTTGAACTGCAGATCTAATTATTGTAATTAGATGTCTAATTATTGTTTGCATGAGATCTATATAATAGACTCATGGGCTGTATTGTAAAAGCATGATAGAGACTAAGAGAGAAAATATTAGCTCCTTCAGAGTGAAGAGAGCAAGGTGTGTTCCTCCTAGTGCCATAGTGCCAAGTATGGGTGCTGGTTTGGAGAATCAGAAGGATTCTTCATGTATGTAGGATCTTGGTTAGCAGGTGTGCAAGGCCACATTTGGAGATCTACATGGTAAGTAAGATCATTGATCTGTAGGTGTATGTGTGTGCGAGGTCTAGGTTTAGAGGTGTGTAGAACTAGGTTGATCTGTAGGTGGCATCAGGATCAAGGTGACAACAACACAACAGGGAGCAAGATCAGGTGAGATCTACTTGGAGTACAGTGTGTACTCAGTTGGAGAGCAAAGAGGAAGGCAAGGTAGATCCTTCCAAAGTAAGATCATTTGAGTTGTAGGTTGTTGCAAGTTCATGGGAGATCTACTTGGAGTGCATTGTGTACTCGATTTGAGTATGTGTGTATACTCGGTGTACTGGCAGTATTGTTACTGACTGGTTGATTGGCAGTGTTGTTACTAGCTGGTAGAGGTGAACACCAACTCTGTGTTTGAGTTGTGTGTTGGGACAATAAGAGAGAGAGTGAGCTCTTGAAGATATTTACTGTTTATGCTCTAGATGTGTGTGAGCTCTAGAGATGTAAGGAAGAAGATTGTGGCATCTTCTTTGTTGTATTTCTTTCTGGAAGAGTATTAATACAATTGGGTATTGTCTCTCATATTTTGTGTTATTTTTGAATTCTAGTTACTTGTGACTTCTGGTTAAATTCCGCATGTTTAGTTGCTTGGTAATCGATGGTGCAAAAGATAATAAGTATGTTTCCATTTACCTATTATGGACACATTGTGTATGTATCCTACACTCTTATATTATTGGATTATATTTTTTAATGTCACATATTGAGTAGTAGTATGGCTAATGATTTGATGGTAATTCCAATATGATACTCCCTTTTTATAAAGTATCCTACTACCTAATCTATGTTTGGTAGAAGGTAAAGATACCATTCTATGTTCAAGTAATAAAAATAATATGGTATCAGTGGTATCATGTTCTGGTGTGATTTGTAGTGTGTGGGGTAAATTCTTTTGAGAAGAATCCACATTATTCATGTTTTGTACTTGAATTTGGACTTTATAAGGTTGAATCGATGATTTTAACTAAGATGGATGTATGGAATAACAAACATTTAAATGATTATTTGTAACTTTAGATTTTCCCTTATCTAGATTCAATGTTGTATTTTTTGCAAGTGGGTTTAGCTTATATGTGCCAGGACCCATAAGTTCAAATAGGTTATGTGAAAAGTGATCAAGCAGATTAAATTTTAAGTTTTGTATTTTCTCATTTTTCATATAATAATTTATGTCATCATCATTGTCATAGTAATCTAAAACATGGCCATATTTTTGCTTGGTATTGACTCATAAAGGAAGCTCAAATGTAGGGGATTATTATGTTTTTTTTTTACTCTTTTGTTAATGGTTATTTCTCCTTATGCATATCTATGTGCACTTTAGAGTTTAGATCCATATTTATATCTATATATAAAGGATCCATTGTAATTAACTCACACATTTCATATATATGTATATGTTTAAGAAGTATGGATTATTTAGGTGGTACCACTGTAGGGATGCCCTGAGCTACAAAATGTATCATTTTAAAAAAATTGAAAGGTTCATCATCGACAGTCATGGATAATAAGGTTCCCTCATGTATGAATTTTACAAATTGATGAAGTATGTATGGGACAAAATCCATTAAATGTATCCAAGGTCTACCCAAAAATAAATCATAATGTGAGGATTGAAACATGACCTAAAAAGTAGTTGAAATTATTTTTGGTCCTAAAATCACATCCAATGTAATTTATCCAACTGGAGGTCTATATTAATTATAAAATCCTTTTATGTGCATTATAACGTTTTGAAATAGGCATGTGTTGATACCCATGATGGTTAGGAATTACATACTATAAATGTTTAGCCCTGATCCATTATCAATTATCAACGAGCACTCTTTTGATAGATTTACTTTGTATTATTACTTGTATGAACAAAGAAAATTTTTGGTCAATAATATCTTTGGATGACAAATATTTTAGATAAAAGTGATGAGATTGTTATTATTTTAAAGATCTTTCATAATATCTGTAAAATAAGTAGGCTTAATATCACTTGAAACTTGTGTTCCATATAATTATTCATATGGGATATACTTATAAATAGTTGATTGATTTAGGATCTCAAAGATTGAAATATTTTAATGTGTATTGCTCAGTTGGTCAACAATGTCATATCCCTTAGATTTTATGACAACCCTAGGTTTAGGTGGCACTTAATTTATATTAATAGGTGGAAAGATGGGTGGAACAACCTTAACTATTTGAGTAGTAACATCATAGAATGTGGAATCCAAATTAAGACATGAGAAAATAATGGGTGTGGGATGGTATCTATCATTTAAATAAGATATAGGTAGGACAATTAGCTAAGAGCATGCATGTTAGTGCCTAGATATTGGATCTATAACATTGTAAAATGAATTTTGAAAAGAGATTAGGTGTTGGTTTTTATCAAAAACCCTCTCCTTATTTTAATGGATTTGATTATAAGATTTAATAATACAAGTAATGTAGAAAACTATAACAACTATGACATATTGAAATCCAAAATAGAAAATAGAGGCATCTATGTTGCACATATTTTATGATAATCAAGGAACAACAACATAAAAATCTGAAAACCCTAAGTGACCTAAGGTTTGATGTTCAAAGGTCAGGTTTACCAAATGTTTAACCCTAAAATGGAATCTATATTAGTCTTATATAGATTGTTAAAGGGGTATATATAAATGAAATGGCATAAGGGTGATAATCAGATCTATAGTAAGCCAATTAGATGCTAAACTCAAATATAAGTATACACTAAATTTATCATGCTAAGATAGTCTAAATATGGAAAGTAAAATAATTATATATATATAAATGACAAAGAAGTGAAGTACTTAGCTTGTTTAGATGCTAATGCAGTTCTGGAACTAGAATAGACTAGAAGTAGATTTTAGAACAATCGTCGTATTTTAGTTCTAATGTTTTTGGCTCTCTAGATAGTAATGTTAGCCTAGGATGGTTGCATTGAAATTATTGTTTGGGTTTGATGCTAGTGTCCTATACAAAATATCTACTAAAATAGGCTGAAACCACCTGGATACTTTTGGCTTTTGCTTCACCTTCATTTTGGTGCATTCATATCTAGGTCATGGATAGTCACTCCTTATGAAATGGAAAAACCCTAGATTTCCATATTCAATGTAACCTTGGAGAAAATGGGTTAGTGTTCATATGGAATCGAGCTGAATTCAATGACCTCTCTTTCAAAGAACATGTCCTACATAGCCAATACTCTAAAGAGGGCCTTAGATTGATGCATTTTTCCCTTATGTGTTGGCTTGTGTGTGAATCATATAATGTGTACAAAGCAAGTACAACAATGACCTAGATTGTAACTTGGAAAATCAAGATATTGGGTTTCTCCTTTAGTTTTTCATACCTATAAATGTGAATTCCCTATGAATGGTATAGAAATATGACTAAATGGGGAAGTTTTATTCAATTGAATGCTCTTTGGTATTTTTGATAGGTGTTACTAGGTGAGGAATGAATGAGGGTTGATATTGTATTTATACCAATCACTTTAGAGTAATAACTCACATTAAATCACTTAGGCCAACCATTAGGATACATTTCATTTGTAAATTATATGAATTTAAGGCACTGGACACTTGAGTCAGGATAAGACAATAAAGTTGACGTTATTGCCTTTCTTGGATGTTAGCGTCCAGGGAGAAATAAAGTAGTATAGGTTTATAAAATTTAGAGATGGAATATAAGTACATGTATAGCATTCCAACAAAAATTAAATACCTAGGTCATTAACATGAGACTGGTCAGACTAAGAGATATAGGCCAAGGGGCACAAAGATATAGCAGATGAGAAAATTGTGGATGCAGGAAAGGTATAAAACTAAGAGGAACAAACAAGGTCTAAGTTTGCTAAGTGTATAATATTGAGGTATTATATAATCACAAAATATCTTCTACATAAATACCATGAATGAACCTTCATTATGTAGAGAACAACTCTTATAAGGAAAGTACTAAAACCTCAACTCAAAACCTATTAGCATAAGAGTTCTCTAATTAATTCATTATTTATAAACACTTAGAAATGATCCTTGGGAATTTATGAGTCGTATTAGTCATAAAATTGTATTAATCCTAGGACTACAATTATGTGTTTATTGATCATTGGTCAATATTAGGTTATATTGTTGTTGTTCTCCCATGGATGCTTATATTATTTTCATATTATGTTCCCTCAATTTTTATCTCTTATCTCTCTTCCCTCCCTATTTCCAAAAGTTTCTAGTGTTTTCCCCATAATGTAGACTATACATATTATGGGCCCCCAAAACATACAATTTTACATTTCTTAAGGTGGGCACTTTGTTAGAAATGTGTTGTATAGTTTTCATGATTTACATTTTACACAATTAACACTCATTTAGAATTTACATGCAAAATTGGGGGATTACTTTATAGATGGGAGTTTGGGGAAGGGGCCCTCAATGAGATTTTAGGGAATGTCCCAAATTTATTAGGACCTTATGGTTTTTTTTGGGTGGTTTTACCCATGTTTAATATAGCTCATGGTTTTAAAACATATTTTATTGTAATTCTACTTACATGGTTTTATATTGATATGCCTTCAAATACTCACACATGTATTATGATAAAGTGTGGGGAAAGTATAATAATAGAGTAAATTATTATATTACAAAAGGTTGAGTTAATAAAATAATGAAAAAGGTTAGTAAGCCCGTTTTTTACTGAAAATGTAATCTTAGGTGAAAATATTTTATTTTTCCTTTCTATTTAGCTTTAGATTTTGTAGGTATTTCTTCTCCTACATTAGTTTATTGATATATTATTCTCTTCACTATTGCCCTTTTTTTTGAGTCCTTCAAGGTTTTTGGGTGCTATTTTATCACCTTTTTACTTGGTGTGTGCCATCTTGCAATGCAATAGGGTCCTAGTTAAAATTAAATAAGTATATAATACATAGGTGAATTAGTGCATTTATGACATATAGTGGATGAACACAAGAAATCAAGGAGATAATTTATAAAAATTACTCAAAAATCTAAATAAATTTGAAGACCATATAGTATGTATTACTACATTCTAGATGACTACAATTTATCACTAGATTTTATTGAAGGTAAAAGTGGGTTTTAGAGGGACCCTACCCATATAAAAGAACCACCTCTATGGCCAGTAACATAGAACAAAATATTAACAAACATATAAAAAAACACAAGTTCACTAGAGAGACATAACAAAGAAACAACACAAAAAAATTGATATACAACTGACATTACATAGCAAAAAAAATTAGATGTGGATTTTATTCCATTACTCATAAGTCGTAGTCCACTCCTCTATCACGCTCTGTAAGTTATTCTCCAAAACACCACCATTTTATCATTTTTAGTCATAGTAGTCATTCCTTTAAACTTTTTCCTGGGCCTAGTTTCATTCTCACTTGTTTTTGCATTGTTAAAAAATAAATATAACCCTTCCATACTTTACATTGAATTATTCACCATTACCTTATTGAAGCTAACAAGAAGAATAAGTTTATATTTGAGTTCTCAATTTTATTATTTCATCATATTAATTCTGTTAGTCAGAATCTCAATCTAAGTAGCCATTTCCACTTCCCTCTCCTTTTTGCAATATAAACCATCTTTTTTGTTGAAGTTATTTACCTCTTATTTTAGTCTTGAATGATCCTTTATAAACCAATGAATGAAGGCTTTATGAAGGTTTACCTCATCCTCCAGTATTTCTAGTTTGATTTGATTCTTTGTTATATATTTAAAGGAGTTCAAATCAAAGTCTTCTTAGATATTATAATGAGTATCTCCTATTTATACACCTACATATTCATCACTCCCTTTGCTATTTGTAGAATTCTATTTTATGTCTTCCCTATTTCTAGGTGAGTGAGTGTGAATTTGTGTATTCTATTCATCTAAATTATGCTTGTCCATATCCTTTTGAGTATTCTATTCCTCACCATTATGTTTGTCCATCTCCTCAAGATCAATTACTACATTTATTTCCTGAAACATTTGATCAATGAAAGAATGTTATTTCTTGTTATCGACCCTGCTATGATCTTCACTCTTCTTAGGTTTAGGTTTGAAACTACTTCTCAGCATATTTTTAGGAGGCCCATAGGTAGAGACATTGATATTGACAATATTATTTTTAGTAATTAAATATTGAGGAGTAGGGCTTTGAGCTTGGAAAAACTTATATATAAGGAAAATAATCGCATGGTGTAACACCTCTATTTTCTTTCCTATTTAGACCTCTTTGACCAAATGTTCCAAGGAATGAAAAATATAAAAAGGAATACTAACTGGAATGTTATGCCAAAGAAAATTCAAGAAAGGGAGATGACATCAATGTACCACTTTATATCTTCCATCAGGAGTTACATACCTTATTATTTACTCCATCAATTTATCAAATGGAATAGAGAAGTCCTCTCTTTTGAAACCTCCTTGAAAAATTGTGAGCTTTTCATCACCCACAAGAAATTTTTCCTTTTCTTGCTGAAGGTTTGTAGTCAATTTGATATATATTTTTCTTCAATTTTAAGCCCAATAACCCTTGAAATTAGCTCTTATGTGATTTCAACAAAAATGTTTCAGATATTGACTACTTGGTCTATCCAATTTTTTGTAAATAGTTGCAAGAGATAAGTATCATAACCATAAAAATGATCTTTGTAGTTTGTTATACTTCCTATATGTAGAATTTTCCAAACCTCTAGCTTCTTCCTAATATGGTCCACATTCATAGGTTTCACATGGTTCAAATCCCCTTCCATGGTCAAATACCTATTTGCAGACTTTCCTAAACCCACACTTGAAGGGATGCCAAACTTATTAAACTCACAATTAGCAATAGACTTCAAATGATTACAGTACTGACTAACCATGTAATGATGAAAAAAAAACTATTTGTTGATATGAGTAAGAACTTTATTATGACTCAACATAATAAAAACACCCATTTCAAAGCTTGGCCTTACGTGCCAATCCTTATCATAGATCTGAGCCCTACATAACTGGATTGATTTTATCTTTGCTGATAATATCATTGACATGATTGGGATGAACGTCCATTTTATGCCAAACTTTGAAATCCTTGGCTTCTACCCTTCTATTAGCAAATGTATCAACAAGCATATTTCCCTCTTTATACATATGCTAAAAATAACTTAAACTTAGTAATTTCATCTATTATATGTGATATAGACCAAGATACCAAATTCTTTTTATTGATATAGTGAATGATATTGAGAGAGACCACCTTAATATAAATGTATTGGTAACCCAACTCAAGAGCCACCCGAACCCCTTAAAAGGATGATAAATCTTATGAGAAATTATTTATTTGGAATTCCATGCTTACTTTATAAGTTGAATGGTCTCAAATATCTCCTCCACCTCCTAAAGCCTAGGGTTTTCTTTATAAGCCATGCCAAAATTTATTTTCATCAAACATATTTGAGGATCCAACCATCTGACAATTTTTTTTAAGGATTTCTTGGGATCCACCAAAGGAATGTTGTTAAGGTTAAGATTCCATTCCTTAGCAATTATTTCCTAAAATGAAAAGAAAGGATGCCTTTTTCCTCATCTTATATTTTTGAAATTTTTAGATAGAGGGAAAAGAATTTGTACAAAGGGGATTTTATTATCCTTGAATATTTTGTTATTGTGTTCATTCCATATTCCCCATAGAAGATGAGGGAAATCTAAATTCCAAATCTCCTTGATTTTTTGGTTAATAAAGGGATAATACCAATCCTAGAAAGCCTCCATAATAAATGAAAGAAGAACACATGAAACTTTGAATATTTGAAGTAGAGAACCCCAAATGTGGAAAAAGTATACACACTCAAGGAATATATGATTAATAGATTCCCAAGTATTCTCACATAGTACACACCTATTTACCACATAAAGACCTCTTTTACTTAGATTATCCAATATAAGAATTCTATTTTGGACACTCAACTAGTTGAAGATGTTGATTTTTGGAATTATATTTCTTTTCCATTCTAACACAATGGATTTCCCCTCTCTATCAAGTTTTGAAGCTTCAAACGTCTATAATTAACATGATAATTTTCATATATTGAATTAATCCAGATTAATTCATCCTCCCTCTTTAGATTTGTAATATAATTACCTTTGAGAATGAATTAAGATATGAAATAATAGTTGTTGAAGCAAAATCAACATTATCAAGGGTTAAATGTTTCCAATTTTTTTTACCATTACAAACTTATAAATAATCTGCCACCATTTTTCCTAAAATAGAAGAGATAGAATGAGCAACTTGATGCCTTAGAACAAGAGTCTCTAGTGAATGATTTAAAATCCAAGGTTCCTTCCAAAATCTAATTTTATTACCATTAGATAACTTCCACTTGTAACCTTTTAGTAAAGTATCCTTATTCTTGAAAAAGAAATTCCATATTGTGGATCCTTTAATAAAAATAGGCTCAGTAAGGAAGGAAAAAAAAGATAATTGTAACCAAGATATTTGGCACAGAAAATATTTGTCCAAGGAAAAGGTTCCTTGAGTAGTTTACAACAAATATTTGTAACTAATGCCTTGTTTATAGAGGAAAGATTTATAATACCTGAACCTCCAAAGGATTTCATAAGGCATACTTTGTCCCAATCCACCAGAGGGAATTTATGAATATCCTCCACTCCCATCCATATGAATCTTTTTTGAATTTTTTCAAATTTTTCTTAGATAAATTTGGGAATTTTAAAGAGGGCCATAATGTAGACAATAAGACTTTGCAAAACACTTTTTATGAGCAACACTTTGCCTACCTGAGAAAGTAGAGCCCCTTTCCAATTAGAATACTTCTTTTGAAACCTTTCAATTAGAGGGTACCAAAATTCAGATTTCATTTCTGCTTTGAATAGTGGCATACCTTAATAAACTAAGGGAAGTTCCTTGATTTGATAATTTAGATTATGAGGAATATTTATTTAATGGGGAACCAACATGTTGATAAAAATAAGTCACTTTTGGAGTATTTTATCAATTATTTTGAGACATTTGCATAACTATCCAGAATAAACTTAATTTTTTTATCCTTCCTTATCTAAGCCAATGCCAAAAAGATCATGTCATCAACAAATTATTGGTGAATATAAGGAAGAGCCCTTGAGGTCAGTTTGAAACCCTTCAAGCTATCCTATTCTAGTGCATTCAGAAGGTTCATCCTTAGAGAATCTACCATTATAATGAATAAGAATAAATAAAATAGATCCCCCTATCTAATTCCATGCTCACTCCCAAAAAATATAGATGAGAAGTCATTAATAATAATAGAAAATATTTTTGTTGAAATTTTATTGTATATCAACCTTATAATATGATTATGAAAACCAAATTTCTTTAAAATGGAATCCAAGAAACCCTAATCCACTATATCAAATTTTTTGGCTATATCAATTTTAAAAATCATACCTGCTTGTTTACTTTCTTCCATGGAATGTACCATTTCATGAACAATAATTATAACATCCTAGATTTATCTTCCTGAAACATATCCTTCTTGATTATAAGAAATAATTTTATTCAAAAGAAACTTAATCCTTAAATCCAAATTTTTTGTAAAGATTTTATAGATAGAATTACGCATGATGATAGGACTAAAATCCTTGAATTGTGAGTCCCCTGTCTTCTTGGGAATAAGAATGATAAAATTATTATTAATCTCTCTGATAAGTTTGCTAGAGGAGAAAAATTAATCTACCATTGCCCATAAATCATGCTTAATAATATCCAAGTAATTCTAATAAATAGATATAGGAAATCCATTTGGTCCTGATGCTTTGTCTTTGTTCATTAAGAACATTGCATCTTCTATTTCTTCTTTTATTACATATTTCAATAAACTAACATTATCCTCATCAGTAATAAGAGTTGGGACATGTTGAATAAAATTTGTAGTCAATTCTTTATTAGGCACTAAGTTGGGATCAAAAATATCTTTGAAGAAACTCACTGCTTTCTCTTTAATAACCATAGGATCAATATGAAGTGAGACATCCTCATAAAATATTTTATTAATTCTATTATGAATTTTATTCTTGAGTGTAGATAAATGAAAAAAAATTGTATTATGATCTCCCTCCTTCAACAAAGTAACGCTCAATTTTTGTCTCCAAAAAGATTCCTATTGATCCAAAATGAAATGATAATCTAAATCTAGCTGATGCTTCTTATAAAAGAAATGTTCACTAAGGCCTTAGGTAGTAATACAATCTTCAAGAGAAAGCAACTCAAATTTAATATTATCTTTTTGGTAGAAGATATTGCCAAAAACCTTGTGATTCCAAACATGGATTTTATTTTTAAAATTTTTAGTTTATGAGCAAGCTTAAATATATCCATACCATAGGCTTGCACATTCCACTATTCCTTTATTCTTACCAGTAATTCTAGGTGAGAAAATCACATATGCTCAAATCTGAAAGGAGTCTTATGAGTCTTAAAACTAGTAAGAATTTTTAACACCAATGGATTTTGATCCAATCCAATCTTGTCTGAATAAGATTCTTACCAATCCTTTTATTTTCCTAAGTGAAAGGATATCCTCTTAGTTCGATATCAAACAACCCATTTATAATAATGGACTCAGCCAAATCCCCCATTCTATAAAATAAGTATTAGACACCTCCTTTCTTTTCTCCAACACAAACTAGGGTGTTGAAATCACCTACAAGCATCCATTTGAAATCTTTACAAGTATTTCTGAAAGACACCATATCCAACCATAATCTTCTCCTACTAAAAATTGTGTTAGGAGCATAAACATTTAAAATAATCCAATAAATATCCTTATAAAGATTAGTAAATAAAATAGCTAAATGGTTTTTATTTTCAACAAGGATTTCAGCTTTAATTCTCTTATCATCCCAAAAGCTAAAAATATCTCCCAATGATCCCTCTGAGCCTACATTAGAAAATAAAACTTCCTTCTAAAGATGATGTCTTGTTGCCTATAATATATGACTATCCATTTTCATTTCTTGAATAACAAGAATAACTAGTTGATTAGTAATTCTCACATCTGTGAAAACTCTATGTTTGCTAGAATGGTTCAGACCCCTAATATTCTAAGACAAAACCTTCATTATTCCTATTTATTCCACTACCTAATGGATTTCTCACTAGTTATAGATACACTCAAAAGGATTTAGATGGTACATCCACTATTATTAATAGTTATGATGGTATTACTTGAAGCCTATTATGGGTATCACATTACTTGTCGCTATAGGTACTATGACTATTTTAATGTGGTTTAATGTATTGATAGATAATGGGACACATGATGTATTATTTGGATGACCATTATTTAATAAAATGAAAGTAATGCCATTCACATGACATAATGTTTAATTTTTCTACATGATAACAAATTGATTAATATTTAAGGCACTCCTTATGAATCTCTAATACCAAATAAACATGATTTATTGACTAATTAGTTACCTATAGTCACTAAAATTAACATTTAATGATAAAACAATGAACTTATATCCACTCCTTATACACACTTATCCTATTCTCAATTACATAGTTGAAAACCAATATTACTCTACTTATATGTGGATGACCCTCTATCCTTAAGTAATTTTGATGTTAAATATTCCTATTATTTATTCCAACTATCCTAAACTCACTATTAGATTTATTCACATGTTTAGTTTAGTAGTTTTTTATTTTTATACAAGGTTGCTCCTTTAGGATAATCCCACTCACTGATAGTTTTCGAAGCCATTGGTGTCATCCCCCAACCAAAAAATCTTAATTTATCAAATTGAAATTCATAGAATAGGTTATTCCACATGTTTCAATATTCTCATTCACTAAAATCCAAAAAACCAATATATAAGCACATTTTTATTCATTTGTTGACTAGAGGGCAAGGGTCTTATATATTACAAACACAAAAATAATTCTAATTGCACATTGAGAAGAAAACACCTATTCTTCCTAATGCTTATTTCATATAGTCCAAGGGCCCTAAGCTAAATCTAATTACACCTTCAAGGTCACAAGTCATTGATGAAACACATAATTACACTAGGATTGCATCAATATACAATGTTGCACTAACATTTCAAACACACCACCATAACATGAGATAACTACATATATTTTTATCCCTCTTCAAAATATTAGTATGTATGCAACACTAAAAATAGGGGATGTTTTGGTCGAACAAAAATTCAACCCCTAACCCCTTTTACCCATTTATCACATTTATTATTCATTGTCTATTGAGTTAGGGTTCCAAGTACATAATGGATTTTGATGTAAATCAAGTTACATCAAACATAAACACACACATATACCCTATAGGTGAAGGTGTACTTATATAATTTTACACAAAGGGAAGAAATTCTAATTGATGTCAGTGCACCTTATAAACAATAACAAAGGTCGACCTTGTCTAAATAATGTTGCCTTATCCTAGATTCAAATGGAGCCCTGTTCCTAATTTATAGTGACCTCACACAATCTCGTAGTCAATCTCACCATCTCAGTTGTAGTCTATTAGATTTAAGTGCCAATCAAGTTAATTGTCTTTTAGTGTTTTATTATTTTATCATATTTCTATAAATATTACTTGTTCTAAATTGGTTTTGTTTATTTATTACATATTTTATACATTATAATTTTACTAAAAAAAAACATAATTAAATTAACATTTGCTTGATCCAAAATTTGGAGCCAACATATTCCTGAACCCATCTATTGATTGAATATTGAAAACCGTAACCGCCCATGTTTCTAGGGTTTCTTTCCTTCTTTTAATTATTTCCATTTGTTGTATTATAGTTTTCATATTTGATAAATTATTTGTTAACAACAATATTCCAAGTTTACTTTTCATATTTTGTAAAATCTAATAAAGTTGTTTTTGCCTCTCTTAGAATATGTGCTAGATCAAGTGGTACTCATGTTTAACATTTTCATATTTTAGTTGATAACAACATAATGGTGGAATTATTTAATATCTTTGATGACATGGAAAAAATAAAATTAAAAGGTGTTTTTTACAAAGATTATAGATATGCATAATTTGTTTTTTAAAATTATTAGAGAGGAAATACATAAATCATATAAAGGCCAATCCTATAAGACTTCCATTACAATGGGTTCCATTCATTCATCTACATCACTTGATACAAATTTCATACAAACATTTATTATGGGGGAAACTTAAGGGTTTCATCAATTTAAAATGCCAATCTCTATTTAGTAACTTTTTACACCACCTTTGGTTAACACACATTTTATTCCTAATGCACAATCCTTTATGTAAACTATTTTAGCTCTGCATAATAAGGTGTTGCAAATGGAACAAAGTGATTCAAAACAAAATCAAGCACTTGATTCATAGACTTTATTGCATACTCCATTAGCTCAACATATCCTTTACCAACTAGTTTTGTGGCACCTAGGCTTACATTATATGATGGAAAAGGTGACTCTGAGAAACATTTGAGAACATTTCACACAACATTTTTTAACTATGAATCCAATGATAGGTTGTTAACCAAGTTACTTCTTAGAAATTTAAAAGAGTATGCTCTAATATGGTTTTAAAATTTACCACATCAATTAGTTCATGCATTTAATCCTTTGGTATATTTTTTCCTTGCACATTTCTTGAAATGAAAAAAAAATTAGATTTTTAGATTGATCAGCTCAAGCAAAAGTCCAATGAGCCTATCACATATTATGTATTACGGTATAATACCATGTTATATAAAATGATGAATCTTATGTTAGATAAATAATTGCAAGACATATTAAAATAGATTTTAATTTTGCCTATACACGAATCTATTATTTTTAAGAAGTCTCTATCATTTACAAATTTATGTCACATAGTTAAGGAAAGAGAGGTTAAGTTAATGGTAATGAATAAGATAAACTATGTAACAAACCTAGTTTCTTAATTCACCATACAAGGTGAGACCAAGTGAAAATAAGGATGGTCATCAGATAATAATGAATGTAGTTTTAGAACCTACTCTACATATTATATTATCAACTTATTCAAAGAGCTAATTTACCAACTTCGCATAAGCTTCCTGTAAGGGGTTATAAAATTTATTGGATTGTAACCTCATATCATTCCTTCCCATTAAATAGGGTTCATATGAATAAACCTCTTTGACAAGGATTTGATCAAAATGTTTTTTTTTTTTTAATAAAAATTTTTAGAGATCACCAGGGCATACTACCAATATATTCATCATTTTGAAACATAATATACGATATTTGATAGATGAGAACATCATTGATGTAGGTACATTTATTAACACTACAAAGGTGTGACCAAGTGAGATTAAAATAATGAAGATATCCAGGTATCCTTTTCTTAAGCATACAGGTAAAGAAATAATAGAAAAATTAAAATTGTATTATACATATATCATCTTGATACTGAGGCACAACATCCTTTGAATGGAATTATTGATACATATCATTTTTCAATGCCATCTAGACCACTTATCACATTCACAGAGCATGAGAAAATTAACAATGATTTTGATTTTCACTCATTGTTCATTTAAGATTGCATTGATCATCAACCTATGTAGAGTTTCATGGTTGATAATGGTTCAAGTGTGAATATATGTTTAATCACACTTCTCTCACATTTTGGATACACATATAAGCATATAATTCCTATGAAAATAATAGTCAAGGAATTCAATGGCTATGTACAAAGTTGTATTGGTGAGATGACATTACCACTATAGTTTAATCTAACATATGTGGCCATCAAATTTATATTAGTACCTATTGCATCAGTCTTTTATTTTTTATTGAAGCATCTTTTAATTTAGCATCTTCATGAAGTTTATTCTATTGTACACAAAATTTTGAAATACATTTTTGATAAAGAGGTTATCATAGTTCAAAGTGATCCATATGAATACTCCCTCCAACCCAATATTATTATTTCTACATAATATATATCAATTGAGAAACCTAACAAGCTTAAACCTATGCATAAATATTATAAAAAAGTGACAAACTTGAAAGGAGATCTATTCTTGAAAATATACTTAATCAATGATTTGTCACAGATTCTAGAGAGCCAATCTCTTTTCCAGAACATCTTATATTAATATTATAGGGGTTTAAGAGTGTTCCATAATGAACACCAACAAATAGTTCTTATATTCCATGATGGGTTTTAAAGAGTCTTAGATTTCACAATGTTAAACAACATACATAACATAGTCTAGATTATCATAATGACAATGGAACTTATGTTATAGATCTAAATCCATTTTTAGATTTTGAGTTGAGATCAAATCATTAAAAATGGAATTAAACACTTTCATTCATGAGAGGTCATACTTCCTATCTATTTAACCCTAAAATATAGATATGTGGAATCTAGGGTTAAATGGGTAAGAGATAGCCTAGGGCATAAGGATGGTAGACTATCTCTAAATTAGGACCATTAGTTATGAAACGTAGATAAACATATACTAAATTTATTATGTTGAGATATGATAAAAATAGAAAGTACAACTATGATAGATATTTCAATGATAATGAACACAAGATACTTAGATTCTTTTGATGCTACTATAGATTTGGGTCTGGAAAAAGTATAAATTAGACTTCATCTAGATTCTAGATTAATCAACTAATTATAAAAATTATATCTCTATAATTGAAAACACTTGCATCAACCTAGGATGGTTGTGGCAATGTGATTATCTAACTTAGATGAAAGTGTCTAGTATGGAATAACTACTAAAACTAGAAGCAACCACTTAGATGCTTCTAGGTTCTATGTCACCTTCACTCTACTACATTTAGATCTAGGTCATGAATTCTTACTCCTTTTTAAATAGTAATACCCTAATTCTTAATATTTATAGTGGTTTTTGGAAAAATGGATTAGTGGTCACATGGTGTCATTCTACCCCAAAGACCTCTATCAATGAGCACTGCTTACATAGCTAATACTCTAAAGATGGAATTAGACTTATATATTTCTCCCCTACATGTTGGATTATGTGTGAATCATGTAATGTGTGATAATAAAATACAATAGTGACCTAACATGTAACTTAGAAAATATGGCTCATGGGATGTTCCTTTACTAATTCAGACTTTGTATATGTGTTGTATCTATGATTGATATGGAAATATAATAAAATATAGAAGATTTATTCACTTGAGTGCTTGATAGAATTCCTTTTGGTAAGTTAGCTTATGAGTTGATAGGTTAGAAATAAATGAGGGTTAATATTATATTTATACAAATCTATTTTAAGAATATCTCATATTAAAACACTTAGGTCAACTTTTAGGATACATTTCATTTTCAAATTGGATGAATTTAAGGCACACAAAATTTGCATTAGGGTATGACACTTGCATCAATGTATGTGTCTGACTAGGATGCAGGTGTCCAAGTAGATATAAAATAGGTGCAAGTCTAGAACTTGTAGAGATAGAAGATAAGCATGTTTATAACATTTTGGGAAAGATAATAGGTCTAATCATCAAAATTGCATTGGTTAGACTAAGATATAAATAATGAGACACAAAGAGATATCATATGTGAGCCTATTGGTAATGAGAAAGGTATATAAGCTAAAAGTAAATCCATGATATGTATTTTCCAAGTATTCAAGACCGAGGTGCTATATAATTCATAAATAGTGTCTACACTATGTGAGATAGAGGACTTATTGATTATGAGGCTCTTGTGGGAGTAATTGGTTAGTATATTCCTTTTTTATGTTATATATATTCATAACTATTACACACACAAAAAAAACATATTTATTCCATAAAATTATAAAAATCATGAATTGTTCATTATGTGTGTAGTTCATTTACATCAGTTGATTTGTGCTTCACTATATTCACTATTTTTCTATTTTTAGTTTTATATCAAATATGCTTCACAATTATACTTTGTTGAGTTGAATAAAATACCGATTGTCACTTTTAGATGCACTTATAGGTGGTTATACTATCTCAAACCCATAAAATTTATACAAATAAAACCACTCTATCAGAAAGTCACAGATTGCACTCTTGTCTAATATCAATGCACTTTTCCTAGTGAACACAGGCTCTAATTTCTCATATCCAAAATAGTCATAGGTATTCTATATATTATGTACATCACAATAAGTTTTTTGGAGGCATATTTTAATTAGGTTTTATCACTCTCTGACTATCACTTTTATTCTTAACATAATACTATTCATTGTGCAAAATATTTCTATATTTTCTCATACCTTCACATTGTTATCTTATAGGAGATATGAGTTGCTGAATACACTAATGTTAGACATTGAATATATAGATTAATTACACTTACTCATTCATGGTTATCATGTTTTCTTCTTTACTTCATGCTTTGTGTCTATTCATTTCTTTAAATTTTGTACATTTGAACATGTCCTTATTTGTAGCTCTAAGACTTATTGTGTGTTTCTATGTCCATGAGTGACTTTTGAATATGTCTCTTGTATGTGAGCCCTTGGCCTTCTCCCATGGTTTTTTAATTTTTTCTGTGTTCTTTGTGTATCCATCATGGCCATGACTTTTATTTGTTATTGTTTGATTAGTCTATTATGCCATGATATATATCATGAATCTACCCAATTTTTCTAACGCCATGATCAATATCATAAATACTTCCCAAATTATTTATATCTTAGTTTCAAGTACATATTTTTGATCATTTATTCACTATGTGCCTAAATTATAACGTGTATCTAGACATAATATTGTATATTCTTAGTTCTACATGTATCATACATTACTAGTTTGCTTAGATTATCAATATGATGCCCTGATATCCAATGTTATCATTATTACTCCATATTTTAATATTTCATATAACACCACTCTCATAACTTTTATTTTGAGTTAAGTTATTGCACATGATTCACAACTTACTTAAAAAGGTGGCCATGCATAATGGCTTGTCTCAATGAATGAGTTGAAATAACTTACTATGCAGATAAGAAATAATAATATTTTCTTAGTTAATCATAATACATACTCAATTTTTCTTATAAAAGCACATTTAGATAGAACCATGACATTTATTATGCTTTAGAATCATGCACTTTTATCCCATAAGTCAAAAACATCTTTTTCTTGATTTATTAGAATTGTATTAAGTCTATAGAATAACTTTTAGTCTTGTTCATAAATAATTTTCATATTTATACATAAAATTATCTCAAATTGGGGGCATCATGCATGACATGTGTTTTATAATTTTATATAGGGTTACTTAAATATTTAGTGAATTTTACTCAATTATCATAATCAATATACTTAAATATCAAAATGAAGGCATGTGTGTGGCATATGAATCACTTTCTTGCTGAATTTTTACACCAATTTTTGTAGAAGGAATGGTAATTCATGTCAATCTCTATGTTGTATACACCAGACTCAGATCATGTTAGTTTACTCTAGTTTTATGCCAATTTTATACGAGAAAGATCTATTTGAATTCATGCAAGGATTCCAAGCTACTGCACTACCTTAAGTTTTGAAATGATGGATTAAAATTCATCTTGAGTTGTTAATTACTTTCTCCTACCAATGAGATTTTGTGTATACACACTCCAATCCAAGTATACCAAATGCAAAGAAATCTCCAAGGGTTCTATACTCTCTAGTCACTAGTTTATGCACCATAAAACACAATGGTTAATGCTCATTAAAAGGGGTATTCATTACTTGTTATTTGATCTAAAATTTTATTGTCTTTACTTTCATACTTTCATCTTAAATAAAGGACTAATTTATACATGTTTCATTGTAGTTTCACATGAAGCACAATTCAACATGTGATCTACATCCAAGCCTACTCAACATAGGTAATATCATGTATAAATATCTTTCTTTTACTCTATTGATTTTTATTTGTTGCATTATTATAATAAAATGGGGGGGGGGGGACACAATTAGTCACTAAAATTAACATTTAATGCTAAAACAATGTACTCATGACCACACATTATACACACTTAACCTATGGTCAATTACACATTTATAAACTAATATTCTTCTAATTATAAGTGGTCGATCCTCTATCCTTAATTAATATTGATATTTAACATTCATATTTTTCAATCCAAGCAACCTGGATTCACTATTAAACTAATTCACATTTCTAGTTTAACTATCTTTTCTCCTCAAACAAGGCTTCTCTTTCAAGACAATCCCATTCGTTAGTAGTGAATGAAGTCATTAGTTTCATCCTCCTACCACAAAATAGCTAATTTATTAGATTAATATTCACCTAATGGATCATCCCATAGAATTTTTAATTACAATTCAATAAAATTTTAAAATACCATTATATAAACACATTTTCTATTCATTTATTGACTAGTTGGCAAGAGGCTTCTATATTACACACACCAACATTATTCTAGCTACACATTGAGAGGAAACACATATTATTCCCAATTCTGAGTCCATACAACCCAATAGTGCTAAATTAAGTTTGAATACATCTCAAAGGTGATAAGTCATTATTGAAGCACATAATCACACTAATATTGCAACAATATATAACATTACAATAACATTTCACACACAATAATTTTAGCATGGAGTTTGATCCCTCTTTGACTATTGGTATGTAGGAAGCACTCTATATAAGGGGTGTTGAGGTCAAGCAGAAATTCAACTTCTAACTCTCTTCTCTCCATTTTTCACATTTATTCTTCATTGTCTATTGATCTAGGGTTACAAATGAATAAGAAGGAAATAAATGGCTTGTGTAGTGAATCAAGCGACCCTAATCACACACATAAGAACTACATGCAAAGGCACACTGATCTAATTTAACACAGAGGGTAAAAATCTTACTAAAGGCTGACATAGCCTACATATGATAGCATAGGCCAACCTTGTCCAAATAGCAAAAATTTATCCTAGATTCAAATAGATCCCTATTCATATTTAAGATTACCTCACATAATCGCATAATTGATCACACCATTTGTGTTATAGTTCATTAGATCTAAGTGCCAATTATGTTATTTGTCTTTTAGTATTTTTCCCTTTTAACATATTTCTATAAATAATAAGTTCCAAATCAGTTTTATGTGTTTATTACATATTTTATACATTTTGATTTTACTTGGTAGTTTGCTATTATTATATTAAAGTTTTTTTAATTCCTAATTTTGATAAAATACTACCAGAATAATATATCTAACAACCTCAAAATAATACACCTAAATGTCAAGTATATACTCATCCAAAAACTAAGACAATTTTATCCCAACCTCTTATGCATATTCAAAACAAATTATATATCAATAGTTCAAGTATATGATCTAAGAAAAGTGATTATTTATAAGAGGATTAAAAACTATCATAACTAGTTACAATTTAATGGTTATATTACTAGTGATGATGATCCTAGTTACAATATGACTAGTGATTATATTGATGATGAAACTTGTATGGGAGATACATTTAAATCCTTAGATTTATGGTCCTTGGGATTTTTGGATCTTGATCATGAAGATAAGATGACATCTTTTTATGTGAAGTATGGTCACCTCAATGATTACATAGATGGTTTTACTAGTTAGAATTGGTCACATCAATTATTATCTCTTAGAACTATTTACATACTTTGGATCAAAACACATTATAAGGATGAGTTGGTTTATTAATAAATAAATTATTTAGCAAACCATTACAAAAGTTGAACCAGTTTAGATCTCATATGTGTTATGTTTCATCTATTTTAAGTTTTAGCCATTACATTCAATGATAATTAATGACTACCTAAGTTGGTATGTGTATGGTCACAATTACAAAATTTGAACCATTTTAGTTCTCCCACATGTGATGTTACATCTTCCTTGAGTAAATATCTAAATTATAGTCATTACATTCTATGAAAATTAGTAGATGGCTACTTGAGTTGGAACACATGTGGTCAATGCATGTGTGCCTCATGGGATGGTGGATAGTATTGCCAATAAAATTAGTAATGTTACATGGAAATTATTTTCAAACAATTGCCTCTTTAGATAAAGTACCAACTAAGAGACTTGTATAAATATTCATAGGGCTTATCCCTCTTACATGATAAATGAGCTTGTGATGATAAATGGATGTACATAATCATGCATAATAAATGGGGTGTACAAAGGTATAATAACTCAAAATAATTCAAAAATATTCATAATAGTTCAAAATATCAAGGATTTGTACAATACTTTATGCAATATGATTGTGAAAGGAAATATACCACATAACGACTTGCATAGAACTGAAAGGAAAACATTGAAAAGTTACAAAAAAGTAGTCTAGAAATAGAATGTTATGTAAAAATGTGTGATATAATTTTTTGAATTTTTTTATAAAAGTCTCTAATATCTATAAAAAAACCTCACAGTTTCCATCTAAAATGTACGTTTGTGGGAATGTGCACATGAAACTAGGGAATTTGAACACCACTTATTGAAATTATGTTTTTTTTGATGTAATATTTCTTGTTGACTCAAATGCTCATGCATCATATAATAAAGATAGGAATTTTTGTGAGCACATTAATCACACACCTAATATAACTCATAGGAACAACCTTTTCTTATTTGAGCATAAGGCCTTAGCACACCTTGTACCATGTGAGGTACTCCCTCACCATCTAGTTGCTAGATAGGTCATAAACAATACTCCTATACCAAATATTATCCACATTATTGTTGGGGATCAACCAACAATGGATTACACTTGTGAAAGCAATAAACGCGGAAATAAATCAGATAGATAAGTAACTGAAATGATAAATAACACAGAACAAGATATACAAGAAAACACCCTGAAAACTTGTATTAAAACTCTTTACAATAGGAATACAATGAAGAAACTTCGTTCTTCCACACCTCTCTCAGATGCACACAAGATCTCTCACTAGATCTCTATTCCTCAAGAGCTCTCTCTCAAGTACAATCAAATCCAACACCCTAGATTGATGCAACTCAGTACTGCCCTTCAAACATTCACAATGTTCTACTCATACAGTTCTACTCTCATGCTAAGCTAAGAAGATCTTTCCTACATATAGAAATAGGAAACTTAAGCATGCTCTTACAACAAACAGTTAAGCCTCTTCAACAAGGGCTCTAAAAATAATATTGCTAATAATAGAGACGTGAGCTTGAGACTACAACTCAAACTCATGCAAACACTCGCTTTCGTCTATGAAAATCGCTTTCTAGACACACAGGTAACTGACGTCGGTTCCTACCTGTTCGCCTGTGACCGTCGCTGGCCGACCCTACTGCCGACGTCAGCACCTCTGCAACTGCAACTGATCGACGTCGGTCTCTCCTGATCGACGCTGGCATTTTTGTAGACCCGAACCTATTTAAGTCTGCTCCTTGGTGAAGCTTTTAGCTCCACACCCTAACAATCTCCCACTTGGAGATAAACTAGCTGCACCAGTACCTGTACAACAACATCTTCTAGCTCCTCCATCTTCAACTCAATCATGAAGACCAATAGAAGTTGAATGAAGATTCAACTTCTCCTTCGTAACTGGCTTTTTTAGCATATCAGTAGGATTCTTGTCTGTATGGATTTTCTCTAGCTTCAACTCACCATCTTCCAATACCTGTCGTATGAAGTGGTACCTTAGCTGTATGTGCTTGGTTCTTGAGTGAAAAGCTGAGTTCTTAGCTAAATGGATTGCACTCTGACTGTCACTATACAATCTGCAACTCCCATTCTCCCTTCCAAGCTCTTTTATGAACCGTGTCATCCATATCATCTCCTTGCTAGCTTCTGTGGCTGCAATATACTCTGCTTTTGTAGTTGACAAGGCAATAACCTTCTGTAACTTAGATATCTAGCTAACTGTCATTCCACCTACAGTAAAAACATAACTTGTGGTGCTCCTCCTGCCATCCAAATCCCCTGCCATATCTGAATCTACATAACCATGTAGAGAACTATCTGAACCTCCATAGCACAAATGCTTGCTGCTGGTTCCTCTCAGATATCTAAGGATCCATTGAACCACTTTCCAATGTTCCTTACCTGGATTGGCCATATATTTACTTACTACTCCCACTACTTGGGCAATATCTGGTCTAGTACACACCATTGCATACATCAAACTCCCTACTACGGAAGAATATGGAACCTTACTCATGTACTCTACCTCATCATATGAATTAGGACATTGTTCTTTGCTTAACTTAAAATGTCCAGCCAAAGGTGTGCTTATCGGTTTAGCATCCTGCATATTGAACCGTTTCAACACCTTGTCCACATAATCTTCTTGAGACAATATCAACCTGTGATTTTTCCTGTCTCTCTTTATGCTCATACCAAGGATTTTCTTAGCTGCTCCCAAATCCTTCATAGCAAACGTTTGAGCTAACTTCACCTTAAGCTCTGAGATATCCTGCATGTGAGACCCTGCAACCAGCATGTCATCTACATACAACAATAGAATAATATATCTACCGTTATCAAATCTCTTGAAATACACACAATGGTCTGATTGACACCTACTGTAGCCATGCTCAGTCATAAACCTGTCAAATTTTAAGTACCATTGCCTAGGAGCTTGCTTGAGGCCATACAAGCTTTTCTTCAACCTGCACACAAACTTCTCCTTACCCTTGACCTCGAATCCTTCTAGCTGTTCCATATAAATTTCCTCATCCAAATCTCCATGAATAAACGCTGTCTTAACATCTAGCTGCTCAAGATGCAAATCCTCAAAAGCAAC
The DNA here is from genome assembly GCA_037957365.1 of Torreya grandis. NCBI lineage: Eukaryota > Viridiplantae > Streptophyta > Pinopsida > Cupressales > Taxaceae > Torreya > Torreya grandis. Next base: position 31,774 of record JARHVA010001478.1, read on the forward strand.
CAAAGATAATACAACCCTTATTGAAGTCATTTTAACAACAGGAGAAAAAATCTCACCAAAGTCAATACCTGGCTTTTGTGCAAATCCTTTCACTACTAATCTGGCCTTATATCTCATCTGTCCATCCTCACCTTCCTTCAACCTATAGGTCCATCTGTTCTTCAGTGTTCTCTTACCAACTGGCAATTCAACCAAATCCCATGTTTGGTTCTCTCTTAAGGACTCCATCTCCTCAACCATGCCACACTCCCACTTACTCCTGGACTCCACCTGTAATGCTTCTTCAAAAATCTCTGGTTCTCCACCATCAGTTAGGAATAAATAATATAAGGAAGGAGAATATCTAATTGGAGGCTTACTTACCCTTTCAGACCTCCTGATGGGTGTCTTGGACTCGTTCTCAACAATCTGTCCACCCAAATTTTTTGACAGTGACCGACCTCGGCCACCTGTAGACCTGTCGCTAGCCGACGTTGGTTTTGCCTAACCGACCTCGGTGCCTGGTCTGCCGATGTTGGTCTCTGTATGACCGACATCAGTTTCTGTACTGCCGATGCTGGTTCCTAACCTGTCGACGTCGGTCTCTGTGTTTTCCTGCAAGTGATTATTTCTTTTTCCCGCGAGCTCATTTTGGACCATAACTTCGTCCAATTCACCATTGCTCTGCCCAAATTGATCTAGCTTCCTTATCTGATCACTGTACATCACTCTTTCGTTGAAAACAACATCACGGCTCTTGATTACCTTGTTAGTTCCTAGATTCCAAAATCTGAAACCAAAATCATCTGAGCCATAGCCAATAAATGTGCACCTCATAGACTTAGGATCAAGCTTCTTTCTATTTTCCTTATCTATGTGCACAAAGGCTTCACTACCAAAAACATTGAGATATGAGAGATCTACCTTTTTACCTATCCATGCCTCTTCTAGAATTCCACCATCCAAAGCTGTAGAGGGTCCTCTGTTAATCAGGTACACTGCGGTGTCAACTGCTTCTGCCCAAAACTCTAAGGGCAACCCTGCATGCAATCTCATACATCTTGCACGCTCCATGATTGTTCTATTCATCCTTTTAGCAATACCATTCTGCTGAGGTGTCCTTGGAACCATCCTTTGCCTTCAGATTCTGTGAGTGTAACAATACCAGTTAAACTTAAGACTGCAGAACTCACCGCCATTATCAGATCTCAAGCACTTTAATCTTCTGCCTGTTTCATTCTCAACCATAGCTTTCCAAATCTTAAAAGTCTCAAAAACATCAGATTTCTTTTTAATACAATAGATCCATAGCTTTCTTGTGGCGTCATCTATGAATGTAACATAGTACCGTGATCCGCCAATAGAGGCTACCTGAGCCGGTCCCCACATGTCTGTGTGAACAAGCTGCAACTTCTGCCTTTTCTTAGTAGACCCAGTCTTGAGAAAACTAACCCTTTTCTATTTTCCAAATACACAATGCTCACAAAATTCTAGATCCATACTTTTCAAATCTGAAAGCATACCTTTAGACTTAAGAATTGACATCCCCTTCTCACTCATGTGGCCAAGCCTTGAGTGCCACAATTTAGCATCCACATCTGAAGTAGATAAAACTGAAGGAGATTTGTTAGTAACACAATTACACAAATAGAGAGTACCTTCTCTCTTACCTCTGGCCATAACAAGTGCACCCTTGGTCACCTTCCAAGAATCTGCTGTGAGAGTTACTGTACAACCCTCATCACCTAGCTTACCTGCAGAAATCAAATGTCTCTTCAAACTAGGAACATGCATTACATCTCTCAACACCCATGTGTTGCCATTCTGCATCTTCAGCTGCACTTTACCTTTGCCAGTAATCTTACAAGGCTCATCATCCCCTAAGTACACTATTCCAAAATCTCCATGGATATAGTCACTGAAACATTCCCTGTTAGGAGTAGCATGAAAAGATGCACCAGAATCTAATACCCAAGACTCTATATTATTATGCAGAGAGAAAATTAAAGCATCCTATGTAATACCTGCAATCTTGGCTTCTTCTTTTCCTTCGTGCTGATTGTCCTCCTTAGGCTTTGACCAACAATCTCTGCTTATGTGCCCCATCTTTCCACAATTCCAGCATTGTGGCTTCCTGCCATTTCTGGATTTAGATCTGCCTTTCTTGCTCTTCTCTTTTTGCCTTCCCCTACTCTCAAAACTTAAAGCATTCCCAGATGCCTCTTTTGTGCTTTTCCTACGTATTTCCTCATTCAAGATAACACTAACAACATCCTCTACTTTCAAAATATTTGATGCAGATGCAGTATTAGAAACTACCATTACTAAGCCATGCCAGCTTTCAGGCAAAGAACATAATATCAAAAGAGCTTTTATTTCATCATCAAACACTATATTTACTGAGCTTAATTGATTCACAATACCATTGAAATCATTCAGATGAGTAGAAACAGATCCACCTTCATTCATATGCAAATTAAATAACTGCTTCATAAGATATACCTTATTTGAAGCTGAGGGTTTTTCATACATATTTGCTAACGTAGTCATCAACTCTACCGTTGTTTTTACCTGTGACAAATTAGATATCACAGTGGAGGCTAGACTCAGTCTTATAGACCCAAGAGCCTTTCTGTCAAGAACTTCCCATTCTTCATCCTCCATGTCCTTGGGCTTCTTTGCTATCCGACCTAACGGTAAGTCAAGATCCTTCTGATACAGATAGTCCTCTATCTGCATTCTCCAATGTTGATAGTTCTTGCCATTAAACTTTTCCATTCTCAACTTACTTTCTTCTGCCATTGCTTCTCCCACTCAAACAAAAATCCCTGTAGAAACCCCTGTGAGCAACTTGTAATCCAAACACACTACACAGATCTGAACCACCTGTTAGTGAACCTGAGCTCTGATACCACTTATCAAGCTCTGAACCTGTAACCAAGGCTCTGATACCACTTGTTGGGGATCAACCAACAATGGATTACACTTGTGAAAGCAATAAACATGGAAATAAATCAGATAGATAAGTAACTGAAATGATAAATAACACAGAACAAGATATACAAGAAAACACCTTGAAAACTTGTATTAAAACTCTTTACAATAGGAATACAATGAAGAAACTTCGTTCTTCCACACCTCTCTCAAATGCACACTAGATCTCTATTCCTCAAGAGCTCTCTCTCAAGTACAGTCAAATCCAACACCCTGGATTGATGCAACTCAGTATTGTCCTTCAAACATTCACAATGTTCTACTCATACAGTTCTACTCTCATGCTAAGCTAAGAAGATATTTCCTACATATAGAAATAGGAAACTTAAGCATGCTCTTACAACAAACAGTTAAGCCTCTTCAACAAGGGCTCTAAAAATAATATTGCTAATAATAGAGACGCGAGCTTGAGACTACAACTCAAACTCATCATGCAAACACTTGCTTTCATCCACGAAAATCGCTTTCTGGACACACAGGTAACCGATGTCGGTTCCTGCCTGTTCGCCTGTGACCGTCACCAGCTGACCCTACTGCCGATGTCGGCACCTCTGCAACTGCAACTGACCGACGTTGGTCTCTCCTGACCAACGCCGGCGTCTGTGTAGACCCGAACCTGTTTAAGTCTGCTCCTTGGTGAAGCTTTTAGCTCCACACCCTAACAATTATCATTGTTATATATCCCATTTTAACCATATAATCCAACCCAAATTATTAACTATATGTCTATCATGGATTGAATATCTAAGACAAGCCCAATATATTCCACCCTTTTGATACAAGGGACGAAGCCTACAAATACCTCATCTCAATAGAGAGAGTTATGCACACCATGTGTTATATAAAAACATGTAATATTATAAAATATGTATACAAACATGATAATATATGTCATCATAGAAACATTTTATTATTAAATCATGTATGGAACAAGTAATTCAAGGTTATGGGCATACATGTGTCATGTCAATTTGATACATCAATTAAGCATGCGATAATAAGAATCATAATTGATGTATGATATAAATCATGGAATTGAAAAAAAAATAAGTATGTGATATAAATAATGACATGAATATCCAAAACATTCATATATCTAACCATGCACACACATATACACATAGTATCATGATCATGAAGCATATGAATGCTCAAGATATGACATGACTCTGACCTGACATAAACATAACATCATAATGACTCATACTAGAGTATCCTATGAAAAACTTGACATATGAAATGATAATACATATCTAATTAACTCATATAACAAACAATTTATCACACCTTAATGATAACATAGTTTCATAATCATCAATATCAATCACATATAGAATAAGAAATGTTAGTTTGAAAAACCAATCAATGTCATCATAAAATATAAAAAATCATAATATCCATGGGAAATATCTCTATATAAAGTATAATAAAGATAAATTATTGTGAAATAGTATACTATGATCAATGGAATCATATAAAAAAATAAAATTTGATTACTATGCAAAGATTCACATAGTGTAGGCATGACGCTAATGTAGAAAGGTTACCCATGCATATAAATAATACCACACATCCATATGTCCATGCATCATATGAAAAATAATATGTCCTAAGTCCCACTCATGTATACCATTAAAATAATCTGTAGATAATAATATGTAATTCACCATTTATATGATAAATAAAAATGATCAATCATGTTTATTAGCAAAGCATGTCATTTATAAGTCCTAGTTTTGTATTTTTTAAAATATTTTAGTCTTTTTGTATTTTTTTCATTCCTAAGATCATATTTAGTGGATTTATAAATGTATACATTATATTTGGTAATATAATTATTATCTATGGGTATATAATAATATTGAATGCCCACAAGTTATCTTCACTAGAATCATCATATATAGGTAAGTTTGTCATTGCTTCCTTTATCCTCTAAATATCCTCTCATGATGCCTCTGTGTAATAATTTCATTTATCTCAAAACCATATGTAGATTCACATGCCATTTAATTAACTAATTCCACTTTAATTAATTATGAATTTTTGATATTTTGGTGCTCATCTTTTCCATCGTGTTGAATTTTGATTATATTATTTTCAAATTTGAATGTAAGAAACTTATTTAAACCACTAATGCTAACTTAAATTTATTTTAATCATTTTTTTCCAAGTGTAAAAAAAATTCCATATTAAACATCCCAAATTTTAATGTATTCACAACCTTTGGACAATAGTAAAATGGAAATTTAATATGTCCTATTGAACCCTCACAATAGATAATACATTATAGCTCATTTATTGGACCAATTATTGTATAAATTAAATTTTGTATGGATTGGACCTTTATTTATCAACTCAAAATTATTGATGATATTCATATTCTATGTGTAAATGAATATTCAATGGGTCTATTCATGAATCATTATACATTTTACATGATATTTTGCTTTTTTACATCTTTTTGAAGTTAAAGGCAATGTATCTATATTAGGTCCCTTTACCTATACTTGTATAATCATGATAGTGCCTTTATCCTTAAACTTATAAATATTTATTTTGTAATGCCTCACATTTATCTATTCCATGTCTAGTTATTCTATGATAACTACAATATGAACTCCCTTCTTGATGTGATAAACAAGCCACAAATCAATGTCTAGTTGAATGCAATAAAATCAAATGCTTTTTAAATAATATTTTTGACATAGAACTTGGTTTTATTATATAGATTATTTACTTGGAAATTTATATCATGGTATGTGCAATGTCTCGTTTCCATGAATTATATGTTTTTAACTAAAGTTTACATGAATATTGGATATTTTTCATATATACATCATGCAATGTGTAGTGATTATTGTGATAAAGTCATATTAGATTTCACAAAACATTGTCTAAATGGAGCACTTATTGTGAGATATTCCTATCTTGAATTGATATTAACACAAACATGCATATTTATATACCTAATTTATTTATAATTTGGATTGTGATATATTTAGTGATGTCACATAGAATATTTACTCTTGTCTTGCTTCCTTTGTAGAGTTTCCTCTATAAATGTGCTTATACCATTTGTATCCTTATGTTTTCTATGAATGAGTGCCTTCCAATTATTTAAGATAGGTTTCTTGTAAGGGATATCTCATCATTTGTCAATGCTCACCATGTTTGAATCATCTCAACATTCCATTTTTTATATAGGTGTGAATTTTAGATATGATAGATATTGTCTTAAATTTTTGAGGATTTAATTGTCCTCATCATCAATATCATCATAAATAATAATTCAATATGGATATTATATATTAACCACTAAAGGAAGATATTTTATGTTCTCCTTATGTGTTTCAATCTTTCAAGCATAAATTTTAACTACTTCTGGATTAGGTGGTCTATTTGGAGGTAACCTATTTCCACTAGATATGGTCATATCTCATACCTCATATGTGTGTATTCTCTCAAAAAAAATTCCGTGTGATGGAATTACAAAGGAGTGAGGGGAAATAAATTTCAATATAAACCATTCATTATGTCCAACTATTATACAATACTTGATAGGTTTATTATTTGTAGGAGATTTATGTAAACATCCTTCATGCATAAATTTTAAGCATCAATGTAAGGTGGATGGGACTACATACATATCATGAATCCAAAGACTACCAAGTAGTAAATTATAATGGAAATGATTTGGCATCACTTGAAATCTATTAGTTAAAATTTTAGGCCCGACTCTCCCATCTAATGTAATTATTCCTAACACTTGCATAGGTATAATATCAAAACCTCATATATTCCTATCTATCTTATGAATAAAATTTATATTGATACTTTTAGATACATAAATCTAGTCACATGTACTGAAATTTTTTAATTATTAACATCCTAAACCATATGACTTTCACCAAAATCCAGAAATCTTATTTTCCCTTCCTCGAAGCCATTTATCTATATGTAGGCTCAACTCTTTGTTTTTTATCACTGCTACACAAAAATTTAAAAATTAATAATAAAATATCTTTGTCTCATCTTCATGCCATTATCACTTTTATTATAGTTGTGTCTGATTCTCCATGACATCTTTATGTTAGGAAAATATGTCCACCATCATTGACCTATCCACCTAGTGCAACCTCGTCCCACAACAACCACGCCAATTAATGATTAGTTTAAAAATTTATAATTATTTATTTGGGTCTTCCTACACATTTCAAAAGGAAGGATAAAGGAAAATTTCAAAATGTTTAAACATATAATAAAATCAAAACCTCTTTTCAAAGACACTTGGTCTTGTTGAGTTTATTTTCTATCTAGACCTTTCCCTAGGGGCATTAAAGTAACTGGTTTCCAACAAGATAATTCATTGGTATTTCATGAAAGAATCAGCTCTTGCATGATCACTCAAATCATACAATAATAAACTAGTTCCAATGGGTTGTGTCATGTGGTAAGATACTAGTCATATATTGGTGCTTGATCATACACTTTAATCAATGACTAAATAGAAAAAGAAAACATAGTTGTGGACCTAGTTTCAATTTAACTAAACAAACATGATTATGATGATAATATCCATGATATTCATAATATGCATTGCACATGTTCATATAACATATATTTTATTCATTATATCCAAATAAGAACCACAACTTAAAAAATAAATGTATTGTCAACCTAGTGATACGACTTAAATATCAAATGTAGTGAAATATTAGGATTATGATGATTTCTATGATTCTACTATTTAACATAATCAATCATTATATAATACAAATGTTTAGAAACATTATAAATCTCTACAAATGGGTATTTATACTCAGTTTCCTTGACCAAGTTGTTACATTAATAATGACATTTATAGTGACTAGCCAATTATCTCTAATGAACTGAGAGTCGTGGTAGCCATCTACTTTGTTTTTCCTATGGACTCAGGTCTATGTGCCCCTATATTACCATTTGGTTTTGGATCCTCATTTCCAAGTGTCTATATTCATTCAAGCTGATGCCAAACTTGTGTGTGATTGAAGTCTATTTTGTCCTCGAGAATCATTTTTTAACAGTTTCCCTCTTCCTTCATTCTCCCCAAGTATTTTATTGATATACTGAGTCCTCTATTTTCAGGTTTTGTTTTTTATGCCTCCTTTCTGATTGGGTCTTCTCATGCCATGATATTTTGTGCCATGGTATTCTACATCATGCTTGTTTCATGTCATGCTTATTTCATGCTATGTTTATTTTATGCCATGATTTTTTCATGCCATTATAAAATACTTATCCAAAATTCAAGGTCCAACATCACCCCACACTATGCTCTTAGCTCATCCCAGACTAAGCACCAGTCTTAGCCTCAACCAAAAATTCAAGACCAATCTATTCGATCTACTTTCTGACACTTTCCCACTGTGACAAGGTGTCAAGCAACTTTGTTGTTATTTCTTTAATTTTTAATTTAAACTTTTTGATCTCCTCAAGTTGATCAAAACACTTGCTTTCCTTATTACCAATTTTTCAAGGGATGTGGAAGCATCCTTTTGAACCTCCTCAATCACAGTGACCTCATTCATAACTTGTCTTTGGAGTGCTACAAATTTTAAATTTATTCATTGTCTATGTACATTTCTAATTTCTTCCATAGTTTAGACATATTTAAATGACTTAGTACACTTGGTTCAGTCTTTTATTAATAGGGTGTCATACACCAATTACTAACATTAAAGTTCTACCTGGAATTGAGCTTCCAAAATTTTACTGGGCTATGCCAACTTCTCAAAAATCTCATCTAGTATGGGAATAAATTTTGCAACTCATTACAAGGCATGCTTGCATACCCCGACTTCTTTAATAAACTATTAAACTTCCCATATTATGTCATCTCTTGGCATGGGTTGATCCTTACATTGATTTAATAAGATATCCACAAGGGTCTCCATCTTGTCAACAACCTCACCCTCTAAAGGGACCCCATCTAATAGCCTTTGGTGGTGATGCCTTTTGTGTTAGTGGATAAGTAGTCCTTTACCTTTTTAAGGGCTCTATATTTAAACTTGTGCTGGCATATTGACTAATATGATTCTTCATGTTGAGTGGTGGCACTAAAGGGAACTTCTCTTTCTCATGCTCTACACTTCTCAAAGCTTTATTTTTAGGTTTTAGAATATAAAAGAGATTATGAATTGAAATCCCATCCAAGGTTAGATGAACTTTGATGTTGATTATGTCTATCTCATACTTTTATCTATATGGTTTATTTCCAATTTATCCATATATTTTGCATAGAGTGTGAATCTTTGATTCAATTTGTTCCTTTTCAAGTGTTATCAATTTCATGTCATATATGTGGTTGAAAGAGTTTACAAAATACCATGATATGTAAGCATAGTGTAGCTTCAAACAAGTAGAAAGATATTAAAATGGGGCCATTCTAATGTGCATGAGAGAAAAGTGTTTCTTGAAAATAAATTTGGCTTATTTACTAACTTGGTTAGGTAATTACTTTAGAATGCATAATTTATTCCTAAAGGATTCATTCATTCCATCATACCACAACTTCATCTTAAGCTTAAAAGTTGGTGTAATATGGATAGGGCATGTGAATGCCTTGTAGTACTCTATAGGGGACCGATTCTCAAGTAGGTATAACCACTTAAATTCTCCATATTTGTAATCAAGTACACAAATTTCATTGAACACCATTAGCAAAAAAGATACACCGCATAGGAACCTATGGTTAGGTTTTTTGTGAGACTTATCTACATTTATTATAATCATATTGGAAAAATATAATGAGAAATTATAATTTATACCCTTGGTAACCTAGTGAGAAATATATAGGTGGGACATGTCCACCTCCTTCCATCTATCACCATTTCTAACTTTTATCATGATGATGCATGTAACTACTCAGAGGGTGGGATCCTGTAAGTTCTTTATATGCATGGTGTGGCCCTATTTATAGTATTATAGTGATGTGGAAATCATTTCTATTTCTAATGAGTCCTATAAATCAAATTTAAGGTCTACACTGAAGTACTATAACCCTGATACCTTGATGATTCTTTTAGCCATGATTTTCATCTAGTGCCCAACAAAGTAGATATAATCCTCATTTATGCATGAAATTAGAAACTTGACCACCTCTATAGGTTTCCCAAAATAAGGAAGGTTAAAAATATAGAAGAGCCCTACAAAGTCTAAGTCATTGAAAATATTCAAATCATAGACCAATTAACTCTTGGTGTTTTGGTGATTGAATCTATAATCATTTTAAATCTCAAGCTCATTTTTAGGCTGATAGTGGTTATAGTATATGATACTATAAATGGGAACATTTGATATCCAATTCTCTATGCATATCATCATTTTTAGGTACTACATATCCTTGATTAACAAGGGTAGAGGTGGGGGTACATGGGATTTATTCTTAGTTTTGTGATCCATCCCTTTTACTTCACCTTCCATGCACTCATCTTGTTCTTTAGGTTTTTCCTCCCTGATTAACACTATTTCCCCACCAATAATTAGTTCTTTTTCTTCTAGAATGACTTGTAGTGGATCACTTCATTAGACCTTTTTCTCATGCTAAATAACCCTTCATGGATCCTGAAGGTTGAGGCACAACCATCCAATGTTCCCAAATAAATACATTTTTATTATTCTAGGTGTCTCATCTCTCCTACTTTGATGCTCTTTAATGGTGGATACTGACCTATTTAACTTATAATTTAATATTTCCTCTATGTTATTTAGTCTAGATAGCTTTAGTTATTCATTTAAGTGAAAACACATTCTCAATGATTAATAAACAACTAGAAATCAATACTCTACACTTGACTTGGAATCACCTAAATTTGGTTGTTTACTCTTCAGCTCTATAAATCAAAATCCTAACAATGGTAAAATGTAAATTTAACCACTCAATGTATTTTTATAGGTTAAAAGGGGTAACATGTATTTACTACCCCCTCTCTTTGATAGTAAATTCATGTAATAAATGTGCTTAATGATATTACCATGAATTGATGTTGGCACATTTGCCATTACCACTACCTCCTTGTATTAATGGCATGACTTGTCCCACACTTTTATAAAAATGCATGACACCTATATGAATATTTGAATATTCATACCAAGAGAATATTCACACCATAGGTGGGAATTATTACTTACCTAATCAAGATTATGGTCACGCACCACATCCTTCTTAGTTTTTATCCTTGTACACCTTTGCTTATGTGCCTCTACATCCATGGGTAGCCTTTTGGACCATTTCAAAACATTTTCATGTAACACCCCTCACCCCACACTAATTTTACTTCATAGTCATCCACAATAACAAAAGTATCAAGTTGAAAAAAGGATACAAAATAATAAAAAAGGGTGTGCAACTAAGGGAACACTGTACTGAAAATAAAAAATTCTAAACTAATGGAATCCACCTTATTGGTAAAATTATGAAAAACCTAAGCTATAAAATATGGCCATAGTTGGCTACCATTATAATAACCATGAATAAATTAGCCATCCAATCATTTCAAATAACATGTGTTGGTAGAACAAATATTGTGAACAATAAAGGGATGATCCTAGTGAACACATAACATCTCGTAGTGGCACACAAACTTGGTGTCATAGAGTAAGACTTGTAGTCTTGGGGTAAATGTCTTATGTTTTAGGTGGAAATCATGCCATCCATTCTATTTGTGTTTTTACACATCTTAACTCTAATGAGCAAGAAAAAAATATTTGTCCAATTGTAACAAGGCATCTAAACATGATTTCAATGATGGTTCATCGTTTATCCCTCTAACATGTGTAATACGAAGAAAGGGAACCAAGAACTCAATTGGAAGAACCTCTTCTATGTTAAACATAATATTAAATAATGTACTTTTATTGAGCTACTTGTAATTTATTAGATAGGACCAAAGAATTGTAGACACATGATTATCCCAATTGGTGCATCTTATGTTATAAATTTTTATGAGGGTTGTGCCAAAGATTTTATTGAATGCATCAGTAGTTCCATTTTCTTAGGGATGATATGGCATGGTATTGTGATGGGCAATCATAAACTCAGCTAACAATACACAAATAGTCCCATTAAGGAAATGTGTACCTCGATCACTAGTAAAACTCAATGGACAACCAAAACTTGTAATTATATGTTCCCAAATGAAGTGTGTTTAAATTACTATAGTACAATCCCATGTTGGAAAATATTTTTCCTAGTGTATGGGATAGTCAGTTTTTATGATGACATAGCATAAACCAGTGTACCATTCGACTGGGTTGATGGGGCCAACAAAGTCGACATAACATTTATCAAATGGTTCCTATGATAGAATAAGATGTAATGAAATTTAATCTTGGTTATTTGGTTTCCCCACACATTAGTAAATATCACATTTACGTGCATGTAGGTTTGTATCTTGTAAAAGTATAGTCCATCATAAACTAGCTAACAAAATTTTACATGTAGTACCATCACTTGCATAATGTCCTCCAATAATACCTTCATGGAATTTTTAGATCACATTAGGGAGCTCATGTTTCATGACACATTCTTAAAGGACTTAATCTCAACCAAGCTTATATAGGTCACCTCTAATTAGTTAGAATGGTGCAATACAGATAGTTAGTTGCATATTATCCTATGTACTTAAATGATTTAGAGATGTGCTAGTAGTTAACAAGGTTTTTATGTCTTCTAAATCCTCAATAAAACATGAGACATGAAACAAATGTATGTCAGGTAGGTCATCTTTGATGGTATGCACTGGTTCACTAGAATCAATTCTTGAGAGATGGTCAGGACTGTAATTGGCCTTACCAAGATTGACCATAATAGAGAACTAGAATTCTTATAATATCACAATCTAGCAACAAATACGACAATGTAAAATAGGTTTATTAACTAGATAATTCAATGTTTTATGGTCTATTTAGAACACAAGATCCAACAACAAATATTATAAATTTTTTTATAAAGCATAAACCATAGAGAGTGCCTCACACTCCATGGTGGTATAGTTTCTCTTAGTTGTAGTAAGATTTCTACTTATAAATTAAATAGGGTGATCTAGATTACCCTTTGTAGGCTGCATAAGTATTGCATCAACGACCATATTGAAAGCATCAAGATGGACATGAAATAGTTTAGTCTAATTAGGGAACTATAAAATTAATGAAGTGACAAGATTATCTTTCAAGGATACAAAAGCTTCTAGCATGATCAAGTCTAAATAAAGAGTTCATTTTGTTTCAAGATCTCCTCTAATAGTGTTATAATATTTGCATAACCTTATATAAATTTCTTATAGTACCCAATATGACCTAGAAAGGCATGAACCTCTAGTTGGGTAGTTGGTACTAACAGATGGAGGATGACAACAATCTTAGCAGGGTCCACTAGAAGTCCATCTTGACATATAATGTGACCAAGGAAAACATTGAATGGAGTAGAAAAAAGACACTTCCTTAAATTGAGAGAGATTTGGAGCATTTTTCAACACTCTAACATAAGATTGAGATTAGAACAATGGTCTTTCACCAAGATGTATACTAGTCAATCATATAAATAAACCTAAAGGAACTTATGGATGAAGTATTTTAAGGTCTCAATGAATATTCTAGAGAATAAAATGGGTGCATTCTTTAACTTGAATTATATGATGGTATATGAAAAATACCACCACTCAGTGGTAATTTTAGTCTTATGTCTATCCTACTCTACGATTTGGACCTAATGGTATCTAAAAAACCCATTTGTGAAGGTGTAAATTTCACACCCAGTAACATCTTCAAGGATTTCTTTGGTGAAAGGTATAGAGAAAGGATCAATAACACAAGATGTATTATGTATATGATAGTATACACAAATTATGATGCACCCATATTTTTTATACTTATCACCATGGGATTGACCCATTCAAACTCATTGATAGGAGTAATAAATCTTGTGTATTAAATACTATCAATTTATTCTTTAACCCATGCATGTAAATTTTGATTCATTTGATAGGGCTATTTCCTTATTGGGTGAGTTCTTTTAATCATTTTGATATACATTTTACCCAAGGATGAGTGAACACCCTTCATCTCACTATGATTTTTGGAAAAGACATCTTGATATTCCTTCAATAACTTGAACACTTTAGAGATCTCAATATTGGACCAACAATTACCCATAGTATCCATTTATTGGTGCATTATCCATGTCAATTTTTCATTATATGTTTTTGAATTGGTTCTAAGTATGGTTGGTGTGTACCAGGTTCTGTGTCACAAAAACTTTTATCACCATAGTCTATGGGCACATCTACATGACTTGTCAATAGGTCAAGTAGCTTGGACCCTTCACCTTCATCAATATGGAACACAAATTTTTGATTTCTTTTTCATTATTCATGTTTTTCATGACTAATGATAGGTTCTAGTGTAGAGGAAGATTGCTCAATTAGAACATTGAAAATGATCAACCCTTCTTCTAGCATACCATCTATGTTTCATAACTGGTCTTTGATGGACTGGGGTCACCGATAATTACTTGATGCATTACTTATAGTGTAAAGCAAAAATCCATCCTTGGGGATGAATAAGACAATGTTGAGACCATCCTATTTTTTAATGAATACTAGAAATTTGTACCTAAATAACACTCCCCATGAACATAGCATGCTGTAAATAAGGTATGTAAGGTGACTTAAAATGTGTGAGCCCACAAATATTTTGGTAAGAAATATTCATCGGCCAACCACAATGCCTCTTAGGCTTTTAGGCATGTTTCTGGTGCTCAGACTCCACTATAGTTGATAGTGCCTCATACATGGTTTTCATGATGGAACAAATGATGTAAATCAGAATGTACTTGGTCTTAATGAAGGAGATTCTCATGATGAGTTTGCCACCACCTCATTGTCATTATATTAAGAAGGTGAACCAATGAGCACACATGATCAACATCAGATTTGTATAAGGCCTCTAATTACTAGACAAAGTCATAGAATTCCATTTACTTATGAAACTATGGAGGTTCAATAATCCTTTTGAGTAGTGAATCCATAATTGGTCATCACATGACTTGTCTAGTGATGAGATAAAAAAACCTATGATGCTTTTGGTATTAGCACAAAATGTCTTTATAAATTCTAATGGTACCACACACTTTCTAGTAAGGTTATAGTCACCTTAGACCCAAAAATCATACGCATTACTAATAGTATCATAGAGGGACTATGTGTCCATCCATTAGAGGATGCCATCAAGAGTAGAATCATGATGCTCACTGCCATGGGTTGTGATGTTTTAGATTTGATTAATATCCTCATCCATCCTAATAGGTTCAACATATGGGGGGTCATGTGTTTGGTCAAATGGGATGATGATGTGTTGATCAATATTTTTAAAGTTGATATATCTCTTATTGAAACTTAAATTAGCATTGTTAACATTGCACCAAGGATGACCCAATAGGGCTAAAAAGTCATTAGCCTCAACCAATTCTATAACTTCAAATTAAACCTTGAAAGTTACCTCAAACATATCTATATTTACATTTTTTATAATGTTAATTAGTAGAGCACAAGTCTTATTGGCCATGAATAATACATGAGGTGATGGTTGTAAAGTCAGGATAGCCATTTTTCACCATGCATCCTTTGTGAGGACATTGACCTCAACACCAGTATTGAGTAAAATGTCTTAGATCACCCATTCATTGATGGCAACATTCACCAATATTTTCTTATCCTCTTACAGGCTAAGAGGAATAGTAGTATCTTATCCTCAAACATGGTTCAATTGATGATTTTCAATTGGCCTTCACATTTGATGTTTAATCCAATTACTTAATTTTAGGATAATATCTTCTTCTGATATCCACTTTCAAAGTTCTTATAAGTTATCTTGTACTAGATCTTGATGTTTAGAGGTGATCTACATATCAACACTTTAGGTGACTTCATAATCCTTAAGTTATTGAATTTACCTTTGTAATTCCCATACCAAAGTCATAATATCTTAGAATACTTTTTTTTGTTGAGCATCAAGATACCTAGTTACATGAGGCTCTTCACACTATAGCCTTTCAATGGGTGGAATGGAGATAGATTGGGACTGCCCACCACTTCACATTATGATATTAACCTATTGGGCCATCAGAGTGTTAGATCATGGTTGTTAGTGTGGTTTCTCAATGCATATAATAATGGAACCATTTTCATTTCTTTATTTTGTGATGGCTTTATATAAATTAGGGTATTTTTCCAATTAGTTATCCTTTTTTTTATAAAAAACACATGTTGGATAGACCAACAGTCTCATTGGTAGTGATCTGAAGACCCAAATTTGTAGTATGTTGATGGTGGAAAATGTCCACCTCCTCATCCATGATATCCAACATTATCTTGATTAATTAAAATAGAATCTTGGTGCATACACTCATATGCATCTCATGTATATCACTGATAAGATGACAATAATTAGTGTCATGGGCATATACATCACATATCTTGTAGTAGTTAGACACTTTAGATTGTGTGGCCCTTTATAATAGAGGATAAGAGAGAACATCATGATATTCATAGAGAATTTCACAAGACTACTTTAGTACAACATTGATGTTCTTATGACGATAATTATTTCTATTATGACCCTCAAACTCATAATCAATACACCATAGACTGATATGAGTGACATGAGCCTTTTTGGTAGTCATATTTTCTAATTGTGATGTTACTAAAGCTATTTGAGCTTCCATAAAGAGATTGATTCCATTATTAATGTAAACAACTTTAATGTAAAGGATAGTTTTCAAGGCCTTATACAAGCTGGTAAAAGTCCTTTAAGACAATTTCCATGTAAGTGGAAGCTACAAACCTCTCATGAACCATTGGGCATGCTGAGTGACATTAATATAGTAGAAGGTTGGTTTATTATATTTGGGCTAGTACTTTTCCCACTACTTATGCTAGGTCTACCAGGTATACCAAGTTGGGCCATGAAACTATCTTGAATAGGAAAAGAAATATTTAATACGTTATGGTCTAAACTTTCTCAACTAAAGGTTCTCTTACAAATTCAGTCTCTGACTCTACACTATCTATATTCTAGTTATTTATGATTAATTCATCAAGCTCAAAATCATGAGCTCACACTATGGTTTGGAAACTAGATTGATTTATTTCAAGTTCTTAAATCTCCACTATCTAGTTAGTTTCTTTCACATATAACAAAGTTGGCATTAGTTGTGGTCCAAAAGTTGGTGAGTCCTTATTTTTATCTTACACTTCCCTATGGATCATAAAAACACTTCTTGAGTCCTCCCATCAACTTCCTACTTTGCTTCCACCTATAATCCTTCATTGAGCTTCATCATATTTACACTTTCGTAACTCCTACTGACTAGCTATAATTCTAAACCAAGAATCCTTCACAAATGCCCCTACATTTCCCTCTCAAATATGTTGCTCATGCAAGGATGATTTTATCCCTCCATAGGCAAAATTTAAAGTCCAAAGTCAATGAACAACTTCTTCACTTCTAGTGGGAAATGCTTAATATACCGACCATATGGTTCTCAAAGAAACTAGAAATTTACTTCTTTTGGATAGGAGTAAGTAGTTATGGCATAATCTAAGATTTAGATATTAATCACCCCTATCCACCATATATTAACATCTCATGTCCATAGTACTCCCAATCATGATAAATCCCTTTGATGCTCTATCATCCAAGTTATCCTTCATCCAAAATTTCTTGACCAGTCTTGAGCATAGGTTGAGAGCCAAACATGAAAATGAAAATGGATTTCTACAAAGAAATTTTCTTATAAAGAGTTATAGAGATATTTTTCAGCCCATGTATGTACAAAAACTCCTAGTTTAAGATATGGAATTAAAAAGTGAATTTTGACCCTGATAAGCCATCATTCAATATTATTGAGATAATTATTTGATCATTTTCCATCAATATGTAAAAAGTGCTATAGGTCCTGATAACACAACCAAAATGTTGGGTTTGTTTTCTATATAGACCTTTCTCTAGGAGAACTGAAGTAACTAGTTCTCAATAAGCTAACACACTAGCATTTCATGTAAAACTAAGCTATTGACCACTCACTTGAAACACACAACAAAAAACTAGTTCACGTGGGTTGTGTCATGCGGTAATATACTTGTCATATATTGGTGCTTGATCATACACCTTAATTAATGACTAAATAAGAATAGAAATACATAGTTGTGGACCTAGTTTTCATTAAGTAAACAAACATGATTATGTTGAAAATTACCATGAGATTTAGAGTATGCATTGCACATGTTTAGATAACATATATTTTATTCATTATATCCAAATAAGAACCACAAGTTACAAAATAGATGTATTGACAACTTAGTGATACAACATAACTATCAACTGTAGTGCAATATCAGGATTACAATGATTTCTATGATTATAATATTTAACATTATCAATCATTATAAAACACTAATGTTCATTAGTATTAAAAATATCTACATAGAGGTATTTATACTTGTTTCTCTTTGACCAATTTGTTACATTAATTATGACACTTCTAGTGACTAGCCAATGATCTCTAGTGAATTGAGAGTTGTGGCAACTATCTACTTTATTTTTCCTATGGACTTAGACCTTTGTTCCCCTATATTCCCATTTGGTTTTGGATCCTATTTTATAAGTGTCTATATTCATGTGGGATGGTATCAAACTCATGTGTGATTGAAGTCTATTCTATCCTTGAGAATCACTCAACCATTTCCTACTTGCTTCATACTCCATAAGTCTTTCATTGATATACCAAGTCCTCTATTTTTAGGTTTTCTATTTGTTATGCCTCACTACTGATTGGGTCTTCTTGTACTGTGATATATTTCACCATGGTCTTCTAAACCATGCTTTTTTTACACCATGCTTGTTCCATGCCATGCTTATTTCACACAATGCTTGTTTCATGACATACTTATTCCATGTCATTACCAAAATACTTATCCAAAATTCAGGTTCTAATGGGTCTCCATCTTGTCACTATATATTGAACATTTACATACTATTGCACATTGAAAAAATATTTCCTATGCTTTCAAAATTTAAGATCATTCACAAGGAGCAGTCACAATCCAAGTCTAAAGCATCTCAAAGCATGACAATAGTTATCATTGGGTTAGTGTATGGAATTAGGGGGCCAAAATGGGGTCTTAAGTGGACATGTTTTTTCATAAAAAATAAGAAACCTAAATTTTTATAGATTATTTGAGACATCTACACTCAAAATTTGAAGATGTTATAATAACATGAATGTAGCATTTCGAGTCTAGTTAATAAACTACTAATTATTCTTTTAAATGGTCAAGTATAAATAGGCCAAACATCAAAAATTCAAAATGTTACTACTATTTTTTATAAAAAATCATAGTAAATAGCTTGCTGTGCACCCTACCATTTTTTAAGCTTCATTTACTTTTTTGAAACCCTTTGTAAATGTAGATACAATCATATAGTTTCTAACCTATGTATTTTTTAAAAAAATTAATGAATATTTTTTTGCTAATTTAAAAAATAAATAGATGATAAAATATGATCAATAATGCATAGCCAACCCTACTCCTCCCAAATACCTCAAAAGTGATTGAGAATTAGATTTTATTTGAATGTGTATGGAATTAGGTCTAGTTTATAACACTATAATTTTTTTCCAGTTTGAATCAATGAAATGAAAGATACATATACAAATATAAACATGTATTGTTGCAACATATAGTGGTATAAAAATACATACTTATAAATAAATATAGATAATAATATTATAATAATACAAATATTTAAAAAATTATATATTTAGAAAGAGGAGAGTGAACTTGATGTTGTATTCTTTTAAGATTTTTAGATAAAATTCATCGTGTTTAGTATGGTAAAAGTTGCATTTTTTATTTTTAGTCAAAAACACATATTTAGATGTGTTTTTGTAGGTACATGCTTTAGGTTAGAGAATACAAACAATTCTTGAACCTTGAGGTATATGTTTGAAATGTCAAACATGAGAACCGTGTACAGAGAATATTTTACTATTACATTGACATGTGTTTAATTCAATAGACCCCACCTTGAATTTTTGTTTTAAAAGTGAGGACCCCCTTTGTTTTAGAGGAATTATATATTATTTGGGTGTGTATGTGTTAGGGATGGTTATTATTATATATATAAACTTTATATTTTTGATATTGAATCACATTTTGGTGGACCTATTTTCCATTTTAAAGGACTTATAGAAACTAATCTATTAATAGAAATTTGGGAATAATTAAATGTATGATAGGTATTCATATTGACTTATTCAAATTATTTTATTTAGAGTTACGTATTCATATTCTTTTATTCAAAAGGTTTTTATTTAGAAGGTTTTTGTTTAGATACTTTTGGTCTTCAAAAACTATTTGGTTAGGAACTTTATTTTGAATTTTATTCCAGTCCACAACTTAGCCTTTAGCAACTTAGTCTTCAAAATTTTTTCTTTAGATAATTTATTATGGTCAACAACTTAGTCTTTGGAAACTCTTCGATAACTTTTCTTTGGATCATTTGTTTTGGTCATTAGCTTTTTGGTTAGATATGTTTGTTTAATAATTTCTTTTCAACACTTCCTAGTGAACAAATTTACTTTGGAAACTTTGGTCATTGCAAGGTTTTTTAGTATTCAGATACTTTATTTTTATCAACTTTCATTCAAAATGTTTTTGTTCGAATCCTTTCTCTATGAAAACTTCTCGAATGACAAATATCTTTGAAGATTACTTAGTCTTTGAGAACTATTCCTTTGGTAGCTTTCAGATAAATACTTTTGAATGAATCTATCTAAATAGCATTTTATTTTTAGGGTCTTTCACACAAAATATTGGGCTCATCATATCATACCACTAGGCC
Source organism: Torreya grandis (assembly GCA_037957365.1). Lineage (NCBI taxonomy): Eukaryota > Viridiplantae > Streptophyta > Pinopsida > Cupressales > Taxaceae > Torreya > Torreya grandis. Next base: position 52,687 of record JARHVA010001478.1, read on the forward strand.
TGAAGGTAAAGCTTGACCCCTTGACTAAACCATATAGTGATAAGTGTTAAAAGGAAAAAGTAACACCATGACACCTTGAATGAGTAAGCATCCTATGTGGCATGCCCTCTAGGACTAGGTGGTCATGTTTGAATTGAATTAGGGTGATGAGATCATAGACATTGGTGATTAATGGCACATAAAATGGAATGAATGCAAAAAGATATAACATTAAGTCCCTAATCAAGTTCACCTTGGATGATTTTCAAGAGCTCAAGTGCCCATAGCCTTATGTAATCTCAAAAACCCTAGTTGTGTCTAAAATAACTTGTAATTCATGTAATTCAATTTTTAGATTGCCATTTTTGAAATATTGAATGACACCAACCTCGATCAACAATAATGGCATCTTCATCTAGAGCATACAAGGTATCCTTAACACTATCTAGGTTTTCCATCAAGGACTTCACTGAATACTTAGACATGATTTTTGACACAACTATGTTTAATGGCCTCCATGCTAATTACTCAGCTCTGTGGGAGATCATATAGAATGTTGAATCATTCACATTAGAGGAGGACATCTTAGTTGAGGAGAAAAAACTCACATTTGACCTAATACCATTAAAATGATAGGCACTTCAACTTGTATCCACCAAATTAGAAGTCATGTCATGTATTTACTTGTTATGACACCTATTTTTTGAAGGCATAATTACAAATGGTATCTATTTTCACTATTTCAACAATAACACAATTATTACATACATGTTTGAAGATGAATTCATGAGGTATTTAAGTCTCATTATTCTAGATGTTACATTCAATTTACACAATGTAGTCACTTATAATAAAAACAACAATGTGGAATGAGCATTAGGGAAGTGACTTCTCCTAGGTGATACTTTCACTATTAAGGAACATACCAAGAATCCTATCCCTATCACCCAATTCAGGATGGGAATTATTATAGGCATGGAATTATTGAACTAACTCTTTGGCCACCCACTTATTGAATTTAGAATGGGTACCCCTATTAGACCTGTGTATTACTTTAGAGCACACCTATGCAATGGGGAAGGTTATCAGTGCCCAATTGCATGAACACATTTTTCATAAGGACAAGAGGTCCCAAGGGGGAAATTTATATATGATGTCATAGCTTTTGGATGCAATCATGAGAACCATTTATAGGTATAATGGGGGTCTATGGAGTCCTAACCTTGATTTTATTAAAAATAAATTATGTGACTTCTATTCTTTCATTCACATATATGCATATGTAAGGAATATTGCCAAAATTGTAGAAGAACTCTATCCTCATGTTTGTTTAGCTATTCATGTCCACCCTCTATCTAGGATTTCAAGTAGCATTTCTAAAACACTCATGAATTTGGGTGACTATTAGCTCTACCCTGATTACACAGCCATCATGGTTACTAAGCATAAAGTAAATCCTCTTCATCTCCCCAAGTTTTTCCCTAATAAATTTTTTGAATAAGAGATTGTCTTCCAAATAGGGAATGGTATAGATGAATATTTGACAAAGAACAAGAATGGCACTTTCCAAGGCTCCCATTTCAATATTTAGAGGTTGCAATATAGATTTAGGAGACATTTTAGGGAAGCTAGGAATGCATAGAGGAATTATGCATTGGCTACTTTGTCCCATAGGGATTGGGAACCTAAAAGGAGAGTAAAACAAAAGGTTTAAAACATTGGAATCCCATACAAACACGAGATATTTAACCATGAATTCATGTTCCTTAATGATAAATATGACGATGAAGTAAAGGAAAGGGATGCAACTATGGGCTTAAGTGAAGACTTGATGAGCATGCTATAATATGACCCCTACCTTGCACTCAGTCAAGCTAAATTTAAGATCCCACCACCAAGGGGATGGATGTCCTTAGCTCATGGAGTGGCAAGCCTTACTAATAGCCAAAAAACCAAGGTTAATATCCCCAACAACCACCTATTGTGATGAAAACTTAGTGAGAGCAAGATAAATTGGTAAGGGAAATATTAACTACTAGAGAACATGAACAAAATCAATAGATAGAAGATATACCAACTACTATATAGGAAGCATAAGAATAGATTCCTCTAGTTTAAGCATCTGCTATTGAGCTAAGGAGAGTTAAATAAGAATTAACGAAATAGCTAACACAAGAAAAGGAAATCATAAGTAGGGAAGATTTGGATATCATTTTACTAAACTCTTCTAATGAGGAAGAGATGGCACCTATTATGACAACCTCAACAACCCTAACATATAGTAGGAGTCTTCCCACTCTTACCCAATAGGTGACTACTCCACAAGCTAAGAAAAAAACACTTTGCTATCAAAGTAAACTAAGAGGGAAAAGACCTTAGACCCCATCCATGGAGGTAACTAGAAAAAAGGCAAAACCTTCAGTTGAAGGTGATCCAAGTTAAGAGGTAGATGGGGAAGAGATACAAGAAGCCAAGGTATTGATATTGAAAAGACTAAAAGTGCAAGAACCACTCAGTGGTGATTAATTTGGTAAGGTTTCTCTCTTCACTACTCCCCTAGGCCTATCTTATCTAATGTTATTACAATTTGATTTTACTATGCCTTTTTCAGTTATTTCCACTTTCATTCCTATGAAATCACTCTCTACTTTTCTTATTTTCATTTATCTAACCTTTACTCCTCTAATTGACACTTTTGATTATTCAACCATTGCCCCTATTATCTCCACTCCTTTAGTCTCCATCCCTTCAACCATTTTTCCTTCCATTCCAACCACCTCTACTCCCACACTTGTAGTCTCTACCTCTGTCACCATAAACACAAACCAACCCATCACCCAAGTGATTGCCTCCTCTACCCAATTGGGCTCACCACTACCTTCTTGAGGACTGATTCAAACCATAATATTAGTAACAACTAAAAGGACCCCAAAAAATAAACCTACCTATGTTGTCCACCCCATGCCACAATTCAGGAACATAGACTGGTGTAAGATAATTTGACCCTCAATGCATAATCCCTCCACTCAGCCTAAACTTAAGCTTAAGGAGTATGCACAAATATAAGCCCAATAATTAGATCTATCAAATATTACTCTTCTAGACTAGGCCAAGGGTTTAGAGGCCTCAAATTCTAAGAGGACCAATCTAAAGATCATCTATCTTTCCATTATAAGCTCACTTTTTAACAAAGCCACAAACTCGATTTAAAGGGTCAAGAAAAGAAGGATTGAGGTAGTAGTGGCATGAGACTAATTTTGGAGTAAAGATAATAAATTTACTCTCTTTCAAAGAGGTGAGATAGGAAGAAGAGTCAGTCCCCATATATTAAGGACCTCAAGTCCTATATGGATACCCATACCAAAGCAATATTGGCCATTTATGAGGGATCATATCTACATAGAAAATAATAGAAGAAGATTTGGAAACTCTTAGGGAGAAACAAAAAGTGATACTAGTTCCCTCAAGTATAGAGTAGGAAGTACAGAATATAACACTAAGGTTGTATGAAATTTTGGATACAATTCATTCTTTGAGAGTCCAATTAGCTTCACATGTAAATTTAATAACAAAATTGTTTAAGCTTCATAGAGAAGATGAAAATAAATTAAATTAATTGGTATTATACACTCCTAATAATACATTCAACCACTTAGATCTAATGACCCCTTTGAAGGTAGTTAATGCATTGAATTTATCTATCATCAAAACCTAGGAGGCCCAAGATTGGGTGTTTGATTTTGAAGCTTTAGTGAATAAGATTGTAGAATAAGAAAAGTAAATGACACAAATTTTGGATGAACCTAAATTAATATGAGGTCAAGATAACATGGGGAAGATGGTAACTTATAACACATTTGATTAGATGATTCAACAATTTTCAAATAGTTTCAAATAGAGTTCACAAGGACTAAACCTAGACCACATTGAAGTAAATTTGTGCACATTAAGGAATAATGAAAAAGATGTATAGGTCTTCTAAATTAGCTTCTGAAAAACCAAGATAGAGAATGCAAGGCTAATGGAAAGGATAGGTAGGGTAACCAAACCTCATCTCCTTGATAGGAAATCAATTCATGTGTAACATGCTAAAGCATACAAATAGTATCAAGAGATTAACATAAATAAGAAATTAGAATTAGTGTCACCTTCCATTTTTGCTCCGTAGACCCCAACTAATGTGCCAATTACAACACTATTGTTAACTTCAGTCCCTCCTAGATCAACAACTACATCAGTGCTGCCTCACAGTTCAGCTCCAATTGCAACTCTAGTCTAAGAAAAGAGTTTGTACATAGACATAGCTCCAGTTACCATGTCTGTAATAACAAGATCAACTCTAGTTACCTTCACAACTTGAATTATAGTTGCATTTCTAACAAATTTAAAAAGTGTTAAGAGCTGATTTAGCCTAATTCAAAAGCTATTTTTTGTATAATTTTACATGCAATGATTATAAATGAATAATTAAATTTTGTTATATCCATGTTGTAATTAAACAAATTGGTTTTTTACAACATGTACATGTTGCATGTCTGAGGATTTTATGAAAGTTATAACATGCAACTAAGACTAATGATCTAGTCATTCATGATGTAATGAATGTTTGCTATATTTGGAGGATGATGCAACCCCTTCCCCAAGTCCTTTATATACATGTAAAACCCTATTTTCAAAAGATCAAAGTTTTAGATCAATATATAGGAGAAGATCAAGATATTTATTGTAATACAAATATGTTTGTTATTTATTTTTCATTTCTATGTTAATAAAATTTAAGTTTCTTTATTTGTATCAATTTAATAATTTTGAAGTGTGCTAATGCTATGAATGAATATGATTGTTTTAATTAGTGAATATTGATCTTAGATGTGAAAAAATAATTGAGTATTGATAGGTTTCATTGGTTTAATAAGTTAGTATAGGTTGAATTGATAATTATAGGTGTACAAAGGTATCTCTTTTAGTATAGTCATCTAGTCGCAAGCCATAACTACCATAAACAACTTTATGGTCCAAGCTATAATCTTTTAGATAAGGGTATGCAATAACAACCCAAAGGAGAACAACCTTCCATTGATATCATTGAGCATATTATACTTATTTTTCTAAAATGATAACCATGCAATAGCTACAAACTATAAACATTGGTCTTGGAGATACTTGTCCACCAAAGAAATAGTCTTAGAAGTGACCTTTTAGGAACACAGAGCCTTATTTTATACCTTACCCTTATTTCAACTTTTTTGAGTTTATTTGAGATATAACCACATTATAATAATTCTCCACCCATACAAATCACCTAGTGATTATTTTCTATTAAATTCCATGCATCCATCTTCTGAAAAACTTGGTTAGATAACACACAACCTCAACCTGCTATTCCATCACTTGGTTTTTTTAACTACATACCTAAAACTCATGACCTAGAGTGAAACCTTGTTCCATAGAGATCCTAAAACATTAGAGGATACTTCATTTAACCTTTTATGGTGTGCATAAAACCCACATCAATAAGTAAAAATTTGGTACTAGAATGAGGTAATAATTTTTTATTTTCTCAATAGTAGAGGTTAGTCACTACATAGATTTGTACATGAGACACTTGGGAGATTAACAAGGTCTATGGATCAAACTAGCCTTTTGGTTTCACCATTGTTAAATCCTAGGAGACCTAGACACATACCTGTCATCCCTAAGATACACCAATCTATGACACCTTCCCCTATAAGAAACATCCCACTTATCAATCCTCTTATGGCTCAACCTTGATTATTTGGATCCACTATTGCCATCCTTATGGACCAAAAGAATTTACCAAAGAATCTAGAAAAATATTTTCCTACCTTCTCACCCTCAAACAAGAGGATGATAGAAGAACACATCAAATTATTCAAGGATGCTCTAAGATTAATGAATATCACCCATGAGGATGTTTCATGGAGCCTTTTTCCATTTTCTCATAATATTATTCTTATGATTGGTATCTCAATTTTTAGGAAAATTATATCACCTCATGTAATGAGTGTCAAAATACATTCCTTGAAAAATTTAGACAAGTGACTAATCGAAGTCTCATATATCAACATTTCACTAGCATGACATTGTAGCCTAACAAGTCAATCTAGGTCTTTAATGCAATATTTTAGAATATGTACACTTGATTGAATGTTTCATATAAATTAGATGTGGTTTTGATGATTGAGATATACAAGAATGCTCTAGATTCCATTATTGTAGTATTATTGTGAAGAGTTTCCACCACCAAGACTTTAGATTTGACATTCTAAAATGATATTAATATTGATAAGCAACTCAATCCATAGCTCAATCCTCATAATTAAGGAGACCAAACATTCAACAATAGACTCCCATTTTTGAATCCATTTCCACATGCTAATTAGAATACCCTTGCATTGAACCATAATTAGTTGTACACTCTACCTCCCATGACACAGTAAATAAAAAATCAGAATTATGGATTATTAAATAATTAATAACAAAGAAAAGGACATAATCAAAACCAAAATAACCAACATCAGGGTCACACCAATACAATATTCACTCATGGTTCTAACTCTACCAAAGCTAAATTGGATTCTATATAAAGAATGGTCCAAAAGTTGAGCAATGATTTCTTGAATATGTAAAAAGGATGGATAATACCACTAATGATAATTACAATCAAAATTCTATATTTTCAATATAAAATTTGCCTTACAATAGGCCCACTAACAATGCATAGCAATAATAGTCTAATAATTTGCCAAAAACCAATATCATGGAGATAGATTTTCATAATTGGTGCAAGGTTCATAGCATGGGAATTAGACTGTAGAGAGTTATGTTCAGCCTTTGAAATATTTTATAGGGAAATGATTAAACAAGATCAGATGATGAATCCTCCATATCTCCCTCATAAATCTAGACCTTCAAGTTTAGCTATGGTATTTGAAACCTATGAGTCTCCCTTCCCCAATGAAGATGATGATATTATAGAGGATAATTTTGATGAAGTGCAATAATTTCATAAGTTTAATAGTAACAATTATAACCTAAGGAATAAGTAGTATCTCACCACTTCTACTCCTCCCAATAATAGAGTTAGTCCTCCAAATCCCAAAGCTGATAATAATCCTCCTCCCCTAAAAGGGAATGATTAGCTTCAACATATAGAGGAATGAAATAAAGGAGGATATAACATTGTTGAGGATATGAGTAAAATTAAGGCCAATATTACCCTTTATGAACTAGCACAAATCATAGAGCAGAAGGAGCTCCTATGGAAGTTTATCATATGTAAGTTTGTTACATAAAATACCAAAATAACCAACATAAACATTATATACAAAATCAAGCCTAGGGTTCCCCCTTTCTTGCTAACCATTCAAGCATTTGGCAAGAATATACATAATTTTTTGGTACATTTTGGAGCTTTAACAATAGTAATGCCAAATTCTATTTGTCATAAGCTTTGTTTGGCCTTGAATTCATCAAAGAGGATTGTGTAATAGCTGGATAAGACAATAGTACATATTTTGGGAGAACTTAATGATGTAAGAATTTAGGTTGCCTCAGAACCTAGAGTAAAAATGACTATCCACATACTAGTAGTGGGTATTCTAGAAGGATATGGATTATTGTTGAGCATAGATTGGTCAAAAATGTTAAATGGATATCTTTCCATAGATTTATCACATATTTGGATACATTGAAAAGGCATTACCAACTAGATTAGGATTGATCAAGCATTATGGATGAAGAATCCTATTGTAGAGTACAACACCACCAATGAAGAAGTAATATACAAGTATTCTAGTCTTGTAATTTATACATTTACTATGAGGCATGAAACATAGGAAGAAATTTAGGGCCCTTCCCAATTATGGACCCTCCATTTCGATGGAACAAGATCCAAATAAGGAACAAGTATTGGTATCGAATTGTGTCAATCCACAAGGAAATAAATTATTATCAATGTACATGCTCCAATTCCCATGCACCAATAATAGAGTAGAGTAAGAGGCCATGATTCTAGGATTATAATTTTATCTCAAGAACAATGTCAAGGAAATGTTGGTATATAAAGACTTTAAACTCATGATCAACCAAGTCAAAAATTAATATCAATGAAAAATGTCATATTTAAAGAAATATAAACATAGATCCTATGATATGATTGAATCATTTGAAGCTTTTAACATAGTAGCTATCCCAAGAGAATAAAACCAAGCTACCAATTTATTGGTCACTTCAACAACAAATTTAACACCCCTACATGTTTCAAAGTGAAAAAGTTCTCCTTTGAATTGGGACCTTGTCCTTTAGTACCAGACAATGTTGAAAGTTTTAAAGTGTTTGATGATGATCACCCGATTATTTAGTTTTTGACAAATTTATGATAATTTGAGTCTCAAATAATTGATGATGAGGAAAGAAACCATAGGTACCATGAGGAATTGGATAAAGAGGATGTTATCCAGCTAAAGGAGAATCATCTCCCTTTATGGATGGTCACCTTATAAATGACCTTTGATATGGATTCTCAATCACAATTATAGAGGCAACTCAAGGTTAATGAATCTGAATTTAGCTCAAAAAACATGTGTGATGAGAGGACCACATACCTCATAAATATTGGATTTAATTACACACCAAACAAAATGTACAAGGTTAAGGAATTGATTATTAGGTATGAAGATCTAATTGCATAGACTTATGATGATTTAAGAATATTCAATCCTAAAGTCATTAGCCATACCATTCCACTCAAGCTATATCATAAATCATTTAGGCAAATTCAATGGTTGGTTAATCCTATCTTGGAACCATTTATCTAGAAAGAAGTAGAGAAGTTGGTAAGTTTTTAAATATTTTTTCCAATCAAGTATTCAACTTGGGTGGATAATCTAGTTCCCATCAAGAAAAATAATGGTAAAATAAGATTGTGTGTCAACTTTAGAAACCTAAATAAAGTTTTTGAGAAATACAATTACCCTTTACCCTCCCTAGATGAGGTAATACAAATTATGAGTGGGTTTGAAATGATGTCTTTCTTGGATGGATTTTTAGGATATAATCAAGTACTAGTCGCATTAGATGATAGGATGAAAATGATGTTTACCACAAAATTTGAAACATATGCATACAAGTGAATGCCATTTGGTTTGATCAATGCTAGAGCTCCTTTACAAAGAGTAACTTATCATGCATTTCAGGGAATGATAGGCAAGTGCATAATCATATACATGGATTATCTCACTATTTTATATAAAAATAGAGTTGATCATATTGACCACCTTCAATTTATTTTTAAAAGGTGTAGGAAGTATGGTATATCACTAAATCCCAAGAAGAATATATTCAACATTATCGAAGGCAAAATTCTAGGCCACATTATTACTAAAGATAAGATCACCATTAACCCAAATAGGATTCAAGGGATTTCAAAAATAATGTTCCCAAACAATAATAAAGAGCTCAAGTCGTTTTGGAATATTAATTTCATAAAGAAATTTATATCAAGATTTATAGAGATTTTTAGGTCCCTAAATGCAATGCTCAATTAGGACTCCAAAGTGAAGTGGAAACATAAAGATAAGAAGTATTTACAAGACATAAATAAGAATATTTCACAAGACCCAATGTTGGTAATCCCATATTTTACTAAAGACTTTTTATTGTACTCATTCATTTCATAGCATATTATTGTTACCATACTTACACATAAAAAGGAAGAAAGCAAACATCATATCTCTTTTATGAACACCAACTTGAAAGATGCAAATCTTAGATACTTATTAATTAACAAGAAAATATTTACTCTTATTAAGGTAGTTAATAAGTTCATGCACTACATCCTCTATAATAAGACCATCGCTATAATACCAGGCCCTGTTATCAAACTTATGCTAGGACATATTGAATTGAGAGAGTGTAGAGGTAAATGGATGGTGAAGTTACATGAGTTTGATATTGAAATTCAACCTAAAAATACCATCAAAGTACAAGGAATTATTAATTTTATGACTAAACCAAACCCATGCATCACCATCAAAGAGGTTTGTCAAACATAGGTTTCCTAATAGGATTGGTGTTTAGGTATTATTCAGTTCTTACTCACTAGAACATGCCCCCATGAAATCAAGAGAGAGAAAAAGAGAGCCTTAAGTCTAAAAGTTGTTCATTATATGATTAGGAAAGGAATATTTTATAAGAATAACTATGAAGGCATCTATTTAAGATGTGTGTCATGTGAAGAAGCTCAAAATATCATATAAAATTTGCATCAAAATATTGGTAACAACCATCCATTTGGTAAAACTACAACCCTTAAAATACTCAAAATGGGTTATTATTAGTTGAAAATGTTTAAGGATTCTCATTCCCATATGAGGACATGCCATGAGGTTTTAGAAAAAAGAGAGGTACATACAATAATTTAACTATAGCCTATGATTGAAGGTAGGTCATTCACCTAATGGGGCTTGGATTTCATTAGTCTCATAAATCCAAATTCTTCAACTATGCACAAGTTTGTACTCATATCTATGAATTATTTCACTAGATGGATTGAGGTAGTAGCCACCAAGAAATAAGGATCCTAAAATATGATTATTTTCCTTGACACACCTATTTATTTAGTTTGTGACAATGGGTCAGCATTTCAATCAGCTAAGTTTACTAAATCAGCCCATGATAATCAAATTACAATCAAATCATCCTCCAATCACTACCTATAAGGGAAAAAATTAGATGATTCAACCAATAATAACCTCATAGATGCTATCAATAAGTTAGCTATCTATACATCTAAGGAGTGGTATCTCTTACTAAAATATGCACTCTGGATACACCAAACTTAATATAAGTAAGACATTAAAGCCTCTCCATATTTATTGGTTTATGAGAAATAGCTAGTGTTACCAATTATGCTAAAGGACCAATATATCAATTTATACAAGACTACATGGAACCCAATGACAAGACAAAATCCAGATTATTGGACATCATTGAAAAGGAAGACACTAAGAATGAAGCATTGCAAAAATTTATAAAACATTAGGACATGGTCAAGATATGGTTTGATAAGAGATCAAAATTTAAAGCAATCTAGATTTCTGACCTAGCACTGCTATGGGACAAATCCCATGAGAAAAAAAGGAATGTATGACAATTTTACCTCATTATGGCTAGGACCTTATCATATCTTTGATATATTGGGTAATAATGCATTCCATTCGAAATATCTCCAAGGTAATGATTTGACATATCTAATTAATAGATTTTTTTTGAAGCAATTATTCATGGTTGCTCCATCTGGAGAGGTATCTTAGTAACAATGAATGTTCTAGTAGATGTAGGATTAGGTTAGATTTTATTTATTAGTTAGCTTCCTACTTTTAGTCATTAAAAAATTTCTACTTTTTAGATTAGTTGCTTTTACTTTTGATAGTTTTCTTTGCTTAGTCTAGTGTGTTTATTTAAAGTAGTTTTCTTACTTTCTAGAATAATTTTTTTTGATTTCATGGGAATTTAGTTGATCAATCCTGGTCTAATCAAATAATAGTTTGTGTGCTTTGAATCCAACATGAATCAGTGGGTGTTATGTCTTGTAGTTTAGAATTGTTAATCCAGGTAAGCAATGAGATAATTAACCATGATTATGTCACAAAGTTAATGATTATATCAGGTATGTAAAGGTTTCTCCCATAATTCTATGAAAATTTAGAAATATCTCCTTATCCCCTTGGGTCAAATTCACATAAAATACTAATGCTTATTTGATGTAATAACCATTGATATGGATAAAAGTTAACAGGGACATTTTGATTAACCGAATTTTACTAAGACCATCTCATGATGATCACCTTCTTCCCTCTTTTGTTTAGATAGTAAAATTAAAAATAAATAATAAAAGACACAATCTAAAAGTCTAATATAAAATCAAAGAGGATTAAAATCCTACATGATGAAATATGATTAATGTATTATGCATCATGGAAGATATGAAGGAAGAGAGAAAAGGTGATCAAAGATATCTCTGTCAGAGCTATGGACACCTTGCTAGTATAAGAGCAATGCCTAAGCTCCCCAATATTTATGCACCTAACTCCCAATTAGAATGAAACCTACAACTCACTCAATGTCTTTGCTTAAAATCCTTTGACAAGGAATAAATAATAACACTTTTCCACACATAGGTGCAAGCTATAAGTGAAGTTAGTATGTTGCATGGAACTATTAAGAGTCTCTTTTTTATTTTTTATTTAATTATTTGTTTTATTAAGGTTCATAGTTGATATTGGGATTGACAAACCATGGATAATGGGTTCTTGAAAACTTGGGAGTATTCACCCATGTGAGTGACCATTTTTTGTATTCAACACATCCCACCTTGAATTTTTATTAGAAAAGTGAGGACCCCATTTGTTTATATAGGACTTGTATATTATTTGGGTGTGTATGTGTTTGGTTTGGTTCTTATTATCTATAAAAACTTGATATTTTGGACATTAAATAAAAAAAAATTCACATATTTTTCATTTGAAAGGACTTATTAAAATTAATATATTAATGAAAATTTGGGAATAACTGCTATTTATGATATCTATTTAGATTGGATTATTCATATTATTTTATTCAAAGTTGCATATTCAGGTTCTTTTATTTGAAATGTTTTTATTTGAAAGGTTTTGTTTAGATACTTTTGGTCTTCAAAAACTATTTGGCTAGGATATTTATTTAAAATTTTGTTTCGATCAGAACTTAGTCTTCAAAAATTTAGTCTTTGGCAACTTTTATTTGGATCATTTATTTTGGTTAGCAACTTAGTATTTGGAGACTTTTATTTGGATCATTTATTTATGTCAAATATTTTTATTCAACAACTTTTCTTTGGATACTTTCTCTTTGGCACATTTTATTCAACAAATTTACTTTAAAAACTTTGGTCTTTGGAAGGGTTTTAGTCTTCAAATACTTTCTCTTTGGTAGGTTTCATTCAGAAGGTTATTGTTTAGAGCCTTTCTCTATTGAAACTTCTTCTTGAATGATAATGTGTCCAAAGAGTACTTAGTCTTTGGAAACTATTCCTTCAATGGATTTCAAACAAATGTTTTTGAAATAATCTCTCCAAAGATCATTTTTCTCTTTAGGGTCTTTCACATGGAGTACTGGGCTCACCATATAATACCATTAGACATGAAGGCAAATCTCAACCCCCTATGAATAAACCATACAATGATAAGTTCCAAAAACAAAAAACAATACCGTGCCATCCCAAATGAGCAAGCATCCTCTGTGGCATGCCCATTAGGACTAGGTGGTCAAGTTCAAATTAAATAAGGGTGATGAGCTTGTAGATGTTGGTGATTAATGGAACACAAACTAGAAATAATGTGAAAATCTATAATATTTAACCCCCAACTGAGTTCACCTCATTTGATTTTTAAGATCACAAGTGCACATAGATTTCTACAATCTCAAAATACCTAGCCATGTCCAAAATGACTTCTAATTGATGTAATTAAAATTTTACACCATATTTTTTGAAATATTAAATCACATCAACATCCATCAACATAAATGACATCTTAATTTAGGGTAGACAAGGGAGCCTCAACACCATCTAACTTTTCCATCAAGGACTCCACTGAATACATAGACATGGTTTTTGATGTAACTATGTTTGATAGACTCCATGCCAATTACTTAGCTCTATAGGAGGTCATAGAGAATGTTAACTCATTCAAATTAGAGGAGGACATCTTAGCTGAGGAGAAATAACTTACAACTGACCTACTACCATTTAAATGATAGGAATTTCACCTCACAACTACCATATCAAAAGTCATGTCATGTACTGACTTGTTACAAGGCATATTCTTTAAATGAAAAATTGCAAATGATGGCTATCTACACTATGTTGATAACAACACAATTATTTCATATATCTATGGAAATGCATTAATGAGGTATTTAAGTCTCCCTATTTTATATGTTACATTAAATTTACACACTGTAGTCAATTGGAATAAAAACAACAATATGGAGTGAGCATTAGGGAAGTGGCTTATCCCATGTGAGACTTTCATTGTCAAGGAACATACCAAGAATCCCATCCCTATCACCTATTTTAGGATGAGAATTCATATAGGCATGGCATTTTTGAATTAACTCTTTGGCCACTCAAGTATCCACTTTTTGCATCTAGAATGGGTACCCTTATTAGACCTACTCATTAATTTAGATTGCACCTATGCATTGGGGGAGGTCATTAATACCCACCTACATGATCAAATTCTTCAAAAAGATAAGAGGACCTAAGGGAATTTATTTTATATGATGTCATATATTTTATATGTAATTATGGGAACAATTTATAGGTATAATGGGGTTTTATGGAGTCCCAATCCTAATTTTATCAAGAACAAAATGTGTGAATTCTATTATTTCATTCACATATATGCATATGTGAAGAACATTTCCAAAATTTTAGATGACCTCTATCCTCAGGTTTGGATGGACATTCATGGCTACCCTCTATCTAGGATTTCAAATAGCATTGCCAAAACACTAAAAAATTGATTATTAGCTCTACCTTGATTATATAGTTATCATGGTTGTTGGGCATAGAGTAAATCCTCTTTGACTCCCCAAGTTTTTCCTTGACAAAGTTTCTAAATAAGAGATTGCCTTCCAAATATGGAAATTTATATATGAATATTTGACATAGAAAAAGAAATGCACTTTCCATAGCTCCCATATCACTATTTAGAGGATGTGATATATGTTCAATAGACATTTCAAGGAAGTTAGGAATGTAATGAGGGATTATACATTAGATTCTCTACCCCATAGGGATTAGGACCCCATGGTATAGCTCATCAAAAGGTTCATATCCTTGACATCCCATATAAACATGATCCATTTGACCATGAATTCATGTTTCTTAATGCCAAATATGATGATGAAGTAAATGAAAAGGCTATGACTATGGTCTTATGTGAATACTTTATGAGGGTGATACAAGTTAACCCCTCACACTAATTCAAGCTAAATTTAGGATCCCACCACTAGGGGGATATAGATCCTCTAACTTCTAGAGTGGTAGGCCTTATGTGAATACTTTATGAGGGTGATACAAGTTAACCCCTCACACTAATTCAAGCTAAATTTAGGATCCCACCACTAGGGGGATAGAGATCCTCTAACTTCTAGAGTGGTAGGCCTTACCAATAGCCAAAAAACCAAGGTAAATATCCCCAATAGCCACTTATTATGATGACAACTCAACATGATCAAGAGAAAGTGGGAGGGGAAACATCAATTGCTAGAGAACATGAATAAGGTCAAGAGCTAGAAGAGATACCATCTACTACATAGGAAGAAGAATAACATACTCTTCTAGTTCAAGAATATATTGTTGAATTAATGAAACTTAAATAGGAATACTCATAAGAGCTAACACAAAAAAAGGATAACACAAGTAGGGAAGAGGTGGAGATCATTTTCATAGTCTCTTCTAATGAGGAAGAGATGGCACCTATTATGGTGGATTTAACAACCCTAACATCTAGTATGACTCTTCCCCCTCTTACCAAATAGGTGACTACTCCACAAGCTAAGAAAATAACACTATGTTATCAAAAAAAACCAAGTGGGGGGGGGAAGACCTTAGACCCCATCCACATAGGTAACTGGCAGAGAGGAATAACCTTCAATTGAAAGTGAGCCAAGTTAAGAGGTGGATGAGTAAGATCTATAGCAAGATAAGGTATTGAGCTTGGAAGGACTAAAAGTAAAGGCACCCCTAAATGATGATCAATCTGGTAAGGGTGCTCTCTTCACAGCTCCCCTATGAAATTCTTCTCTAATTCTATTACCAGTTATTCTACTATGCCTTTTTTAGTTGTTTTCACTTTCATTATTGTGTAATCATTCTCTACTAGTCTTCTTTTCATTTCTCCAACCTCTACTCCTCTAATTTCCACTTCTAATTCTTTAACCATTTCCCTTATGGTTTTCACTTCTTTAGTATCCATCCCTTCAACCATTATTCCTTCTATTCCAACTGCCTCTACTCCCACCCTTGAAGTCTCCACCTCTACCACCATAGCCATAAACCAACCCATCACCTAAGTAACTTCCTCCTCTACCCAATTGGGTTCACCACTACCTTCTTCAGAACTAATTCAAACTATAATATTAGTAATAAATAAAATGGACCCAAAAAATAAACCTATCTATATTTTCCACCCCATGACAAAATTTGGGAACATATATTGGTCCAAGATAATTTGGCCCTCAATGTCCAAGCCTGCCAATGACCTTGAACCCAAGTTTGAGGAGTATGCACAAATATAAGCTCAACTATTAGATCTATCAAATATCACTCTTATAGACTAGGCCAAGGGTTATGAGCTTGATCTTCTAATAGACCCAATCTAAAGATCACCAAACTTCTCACTATAAGCTCACTTTTTGACAAAGCCATAACCTTAGTACAAAGGGTCAAGAAAATAAATATTAATGATAACAATGCTAGGGGACTAATTTTGGAGTAAGAGAAGGTATTTACTCTCTTTTAAAGAGGTAAGATAGGAAGAAGGGTCAATCCCCATACATTGAGGACCTCAAGTCCTATATGGATACTCATATTGAATCAATATTGGCCATCCATGAGGGAAAAAAGTTGGCCAAAAAATAACTAGAAGAAGAGTTGGAAACGCTTAGGGAGCCTAAATAGGTGATATGAGTTCCCTTCATTATAGAGAAAGATGTATAGAATATGACACTAAGGTTGTATGAAATTTTGGATATAATTCATTCTTTGAGAGTCCGATTGGCTCTACATGTAAATTCAATAACAATTTTTTTAAGATTATCATGGAAGATGAAAATAAATTGAATTTATTAGTATTATACACTCCTAATAAGGCATTTAGCCACCTAGATTTGATGAACCTTTAGAGGTAGCTAATGCATTAAATTTAGCTATCATGAAAACTCAGGAGGCTTAGGATCAGGTGTCTACTTCCAAAGCTTTAGTGAATAATATTGTAGAACAAGAAAAGCAAACAACACAAATTTTGGATGAACTTGATTTAACAAGAGCTTAGGATAACTTTTGGAAGCTGGTAGTTCAAAGCACTTTTGATTAGATGATTAAATAATTTTTAGACAGTTTTAAATAGAGTTTATAAGGACTAACCTTGGAGGACATTGAATCAAAGTTAAGCCCAAAAAGGAAGAATACAACAAAAGTAGAGGCATTTTGGGTTGGATTTCAAGCCATCAAGATAAAACATGAAAGGCTGATGGAATGGATAAACATGGTGACCAAATCTCATCTCACTGATATGAACTTAATTCTCATGCAACATTCTAAATCATATAAACATTATCAAGAGTTGGGTGCAAAGAAGAAAATAGCATCAATGCCACCTACTAGTTTTACTCCTCAGACCCCACCTAAAATGTCATTTAGAACATTGCCATTAACTTTAGTCCCTCTTGGATCAACAACTACATCAGTGCCACCTCAAAGTTTAACTCTAATTTTAAATCTAGTCCAAACAATGAGTGTGTCCTTGGCCATAACTCTATTTACCACATCTACAATAATAAGTTCAACTTTATTAAATAATAGAACTCTAATTACAATTGTAGTTCCAAAAATAACTTTAAAAAGTATTAATTAGGATATGGTTTAACTTAAGTGAAAGGTTATTTTTTATATAATTTTGCATGTAATGATTACAAATGAATAGTTAAGTTTTGCTATGTCTATTTTGTAATTAAATAAATTATTTTTTACCAGCATGCACATGTTGCATGTCTAAGGATTATTTACAATTTATAACATGCAACTAAGACTTATGATCTAGTCATTCATGATGTAATGAAAGTTTTATATACTTGGAGGATGAGTAAACCCATTCCCCAAGTCCTTTATATACATGTAGAGCCCTCTTTTTAAAGGGTCAAAGTTTTGGATCAATAGACAAGAAGAGCTCAAGAGATTTATTATCATGCAACTATGTTTATTATTTCTTCTTTATTTTCTATGTTATTGAAATTTAAGTTTCTTTGTCTATATCAATTCAATAATTTTTAAGTATACTAATATTATGGATGAATCTAATTATTTTAATTAATTAATATTGATCTTAGATGTGCAACAAAAACTGAGTATTGACAGGTTTCTTTGATTTAATTATTTAGTATAGGTTGAATTGATAATCTAATGTGTCTAGAGATATCTCTTTTGGTATAGTCATCTAGGTGTGAGCCATAACTACCCTAGACAAATTTCTAGTTCGAGATATAATCTCTCAAATAAGGGTGTGCAATAGTAGTCCAAAGGAGAGAAAATTTCAGTTGAGATCATTGGGCATCATATAATTATTTTCTTAGATTGCTAACCATGCTTATTTATGAGTGTGTGATAGCTGCAAATGGAAACCACTGATCTTAGAGATATTTGTCCACCAAAGAAATAGTCTTCAAAGTGACCTTTCAATAACACATAGACTTCTTTTTTGCCTTAACCTTCTTTCTCCTTTTTTGATTTTCTTTAATATCTACCCAAATTAAAATAATTATCTACAAATCTAACTCACCTAGTGATTACTTTATATTAGATTCCATACATCCATCCACAAAATTGGTTAAACAACCCACAAGCTCAACCTGTTATTCCATCACTTGGTTGTTTTAACCATGATTTAACTTTTTTTTAGGAATAATGGAGTTTTAATCCTATTTTATTTAAGGGTCTAAATTAATAAATTAGTAAATGATATTGTGATAATTAAAATCTTAATTTGTTTAATTTATTTGTCTTTTTAACCTTTCTAAAAATAGTAATAAATAAGGAAAAATATAAATTAGCTTAAAACTAGACTGGGATAAGATCTAAAAATGGTTGTGCAGGATTGGGACAGTGTCACAAATCAAAATCTAGCTTTATTTATTGAAAGGATAGGAGTGTCAAAAACAAGACACTTTAAGTTCTGGTACTATAGTCCACTCCTACCATTGTTATCCAAATTGGTTACAAAGACTTGAGTTTTCTAGGTTTTATGCACTGTTCTTGTGTGATCTTGCCTATGAAATCTTGAGTGTTGAATGTTGATGGAGCTCACTATAGAAATGATTTAATATTTAAACCCTAACCCTCTAACATGTTTGATAAAATAGGGTTTGAATCACTTGAAAAGGGGGTTAGTGTGTGTAAGATGAATTGAACATGTGATCTACACCCCTTGTGTGGGAACTCTACCTACATACCAATACTCTGAAGAGGGATCAAGCCATATGTAGTTCTCCCACCTAATGTGCTTTATGCAGTAGTGTAATATAGATGAAAAGTGATAAAATGAGAGTGCTTAAGGTACCAGAGACTGGTATGAGAGTTTGAATGTGTTTGTATCTATGTTAGGTGAGTGATTATATGTAGAGAATAGGGAAGTTTGCCTTAGTAGTTTGTTTGCTTTGTAAGATTTGTCACCTCTTTTATAAATAAACTTTGGATGGGATTTTATAAGGAACATTAGTCATGGGTTAAATATATTCATGCTAGGTTGATATAATGAAGAATAAGAATCAGATAAAAATGACCATTTGGGCTCAATTTACAAAGGGATAAGAACACTAAAAATAAGACACCCTAGGATCTAGTGCTATAGTCCAGGTATGGCACTACTATCCTATAGGCTCATGACCTAGGGGGATAGGATTGGCCTAGGAAATAGAGTTTGGTTGAACTAAAATGATCATTTTGAAGGTTATAAATGATTTTAAATGAGAAAAAAGGTGTCTAAAAGGGTCACAAGAGCATGCAAGAAGGACTTATGGATAGGGTGCCATAATTCACACTCAAACTACCAATTTGGACATTTTATTTGACTACATTTACCCCCTTTTATTCTAGTGATACAACAAAGTGACATACTAGGATAAAGGAGAAGTAGAAAGTGTACCTAAACTTACATACAAGGGTGAAGCCCATAAATATGTGTGATGTTGAGTGTGCATAGAGAGAGCACGTCATGAAGTGTGAATCTAAAATTAAATAAATAGTAGATTAGTTCTTACTAGACATGTTATGTTTAACATAAGAACATACAAAAGATATGTAAAAGAGAAAGGAATGAATACCCCTCACTATGTACATGAACCAACACAAAACCTATTATGATGCTGAGTGATGTTTGATGATGTTGGGTATGTGCTAAACCAAGAGTAATATCATGAATAGAGCTAAGTGCTCAATTCCTTGAGAGTGGTTGAAAAATACAAAGGTTGGTCCTTTGGCTCCATCATCACCTACTAAGTGAAGCTATGTGATCTTATGTGTGTTGATCGATGTTTGGACTATGTGTCCAATCCCTCTAAGTAAGTGGCTCAAGAATACAAAGGCTATCTAGTCCTTTGGTGCCATCATTGCCCATGAAGTGTAGAACTATAAATTAATACTAGTATGAATATGTGTCATATGATATGGATCATAAATCCCATAAATTATCTATAATCTAACAAGGTGACATGGATATCTAAATGTGTACTAAAAACTAGGCCAATATTAGCCACTTCGAGAGGTGGAGATTAGGCTTGTATGAAAGCCACTCTAAAACTGAGAACTAGGATTATATGAAAGCCACTTGAGAATGATGCCAACCACTTGTAGATGGAATAAGTCACACAACTACTAAGAATACCTAGGTAATTTCATGAACTAGAAAGAAAAGAAGGTAAATGTGTTACACACATTGCCTGTAATCATTGATGTCTACAACATGGATTATGATCTAAAAGTTATACCAACTACCCAATCTAAAACTAAAAGAGCCATCATGTTATGCATGATTCCCCCTATATCTGGATTGTCTAATAAAAAATATACTAAAACTACTAAATCTAAACTAAAATATAGCTGACAAAACTATAACTAAACTTACCTTTCTATTTGTTTCTAGAAAATCTAGGTTTTTTTCTATTCGGATAGGAGTATAGAAAATAGGACACTTTGCTATCTGACACTATAATCCAAGTATGCACTCTTGTCCTTTACTATTTTGATCATTTTCTATGTTCATCACTATTTTCCTAGTCTACTTTACCTAGTTTGCATTCTGGTTACTATTTTGAGTATTCTAAAAATTGATTTTTTGATCGGTTGAAGGCTCTGATCTTTGTGATAAAACCCCTATTTGTTGCCTCCTCTTTTGAGGGTAGGAATGAAGAACCTAAAATGAATTATCTTAGAATAATGAACCCTGTAAGTATGTTATGCTATGAAATACATGATATAATAATGATAATCAAAAAGATGTCTCAAGATATAACATAGTTTGTATTGGATATTGTTAGATCAATAGGGGTATGCCTAGATACATGTAACAATGTAATAACATTTGAAATATACTAAATTGAAATTATAAATTTGGTTAGTTTTTAGTTTTTAGTTTTCAAGGAGGGATGGATCATGATGTCCATCATGACATCCAAGAAATAAAGATAATGCATGATGTGGGTCACAACATTGCAAACAATGAGAAGCAAATAAGTACAAGGCATGTTCAAATTCCCACATACACATACAATTAAAAATAAACAAGGTTGGCATGAAGGCCACCAGCACATAGAAGAGTACAAACAAAGGACATTGGTAAATGTCTTAAGGCACATGAAAGAGACAAAATAGGAAATAATAAATGCAATTACATCTAGCTACTCAAAGAAATAAAGGAAGACATGTAAATGATAGAAATATAATCACATCTAACTAATCAAAGCAAGAAGTGAAAATATGTAAAAAATCAATTACAAGATTAAGTAGATGCTAATAAATACATAAGTGGTATATACTAGTGAGTGTTGATAGCATAATCTATGTAAAAAAGTAAGTAATGTATATCAACATGATAACTAGAGTGTGTGGTGTAGGAATGAAATAACTTGGATGGTGTAGTCATGTAGAAGATGCCCCCAATGGGTAGATATATCAATGTATGTCTCAAATGTAGAAGAAGGATGCCCCCTCAATGGGTAGGGTGAAGCAATCAAGGATCTAAGTGTCTCTACACATATTCAAAGAAGATCAAGTGAATCAATCTAGTGTAGATAAATCGATATACAATATCATAGAACAATAAAATGTAAGTCTAGCATGGTAGAAGAAATGTAAAGCATGGATAATGTAACAATTGAAATTTTTTTGGTGTTTTGAGTTATTTGAATGTTTTTATATTTTGAAATATTATATTATTTTTTTTATTTTGAAATAATCTATGTAAAAGTAATCAAAAGGAAACTATGTACAAGTATGTATAAAGAAACTATGTACAAAAAAGATTGAGTAGAAATGATACTAACTAATGAGTCTCAGAAGAGACTCCCTGTCATGGTGTCCTATATCAAACAAAGGAAATGTGTGTGATTATGAACCATGAGGGAATGGATATGAATGTGACTTTGAATATTTAGATTCATAGTTGGTATCTTGGAAATAATAATAACATCTATTGCTCCACTTATCATTATCATCTTGATTTTGAACCAATGGAATGCTAGTGTTGACTTTTATTGTATTTGTATCTTTTCCTTTGATAAATTATGTTTGTGAGTGATTTTCCTTATGATTTTCAATAAATTTCAAACCTTGGTGATAAATATTATCAATTGCTAAAATAGGAGTAGTGATGCCTTGAGCATGCTTGCTTAACCCTTGACCTTGATAATAAAAATGTTGTAGATATTTTTGACCAAACCCATACTGATTTGAAAGTTGAGCCTCAATTTGGAGAGGTAGATTTGCATCTTTTTCATGCTTTACCATGTTTTTGGTATTGTTTCTTACTCTAATTTTGATTTTTTATCCTTTTGTTGCTTTGAGTTATGCTTTGGTAACCAATTTTGTATTGTTTCTAAATTTGACCATTTGTGAATGTGTTCTTGTGTTCTTTTGGATTTATTGACTTATTTACCTTGTATAGGATACTCATAAGCATTTATATATTTTATATGTTTTTTTAATGCCAAAAATTAATCTATGTGATGCCTATGCATTCTATGATATGCATAATAATATCTGGATCTTCTCCTTGGATGTAGAGAAGGTAGTTTAATCAACTTAGATTTAATCATTTTCCTTATTATCTCACTTGAAATCTTATTTTATCTTTGAATGATTTTTTAATCACTAGTTGTAGGGTTACTTTATTTTAATCTCTTCTTTTGATATGTAACATTTCTTGCAAACAATTGACTAGGTGAAGGTGCATATACATGATTGACACTAGGGCACCTTTTAGACTTTTGTATTATGATGTAATTTTACAATTTTTTGATCTTTTCATGTAATAGTTTATTATTCATTTTTAAATCTAAAAATAACTTGTTCATACTGGTGATTTGATCCCTTAGAGTCTCACAAGTGAAAACCCTAGTTGCTTCTAATTGAACATGTAAGCACATATGTTGAAGAGGGTTTGAAGAAGATATATGATAAATGTATGCATTAGGAAGAATAGTATAGGATACCTCACCTTTTGGAGGGGTGATAACATGAACCTAGTTAGAGAGAAAGTAGCTATCACCCTCTTAGGGGAGAGGAGGAAAATGAAATTCTTTCCTTTGTATAAGATATGACTTTGAAACTTGAAAAGTGGTTGTGAGCTTATGCAATGGATCCTGTAAGTATGTAAGGATTTTATTCTTAATTAAATTACACATAATAGAGAGATAACATGTTAAATAAGTAATGAAATATGACATATATTTGAATTGGTATTAAAATAACATGTACATATGTATTTATGTCATTTTTGAATTCATGCCAAATGAATGGAATCAATTATGGAAGAGAATATAGAAAATTTTCCATAAGTAAATAATGATTAATAGAACTATAATGTTCATCCCAATGTACAAAATTAGAATTTTAATTTCAAAACCCAAGGTTTGAAAATATTGGGATCTAGTATAGGCAACTAGGATTTGAAAGAAATAATTTTAAAAATTACTATGGTAAATTTTAGAAATTAAATGTGAAATTTTGATTTACATATGTAGGAAAAATCAAAAAATAAATGCTAAAATCAGTAAAGAATTTTCCCTAGGGTTTCTAAGGTTTTTGTGTATAAATGAAATAAGTCAGGTTCACCAAATGATTTAACTTTTTTTAGAATAATGGAGTTTTACTCCTATTTTAGTTAAGGGTCTAGATTAATAAATTAGTAAATAATATTGAAATAATTATAGTCTTATTTTATATAATTTATTTGTCTTTTTAACCTTTCTGAAAATAGTAATAAATAAGGAGAAATATAACTTATCTTAAAACTAAATTGAGACAACTGAGACAGGGTCTAAAACTAGCTGTGTAGGACTGAGACAATATCATGAATCAAAATATAGATTTCATTTAGTGAAAGGATAAGAGCACCAAAAATAAGATACTTTAGGGTCTG
This sequence comes from Torreya grandis, assembly GCA_037957365.1. Classification (NCBI taxonomy): domain Eukaryota; kingdom Viridiplantae; phylum Streptophyta; class Pinopsida; order Cupressales; family Taxaceae; genus Torreya; species Torreya grandis. Next base: position 77,145 of record JARHVA010001478.1, read on the forward strand.
ACATTGTAATCCACTCCTACCACTATTGTCCAAACTAGTTATAGGGACTTGAGTTTTTTGGGTACTATATATTGTTCTTATGTGATCTTGCCTATGAAATATTGAGTGATAAATGTTGATGGAGCTCATTTTAGAGATGATTTAATATTCAAACCCTAAACCTCCATCATGATTGATAAAAAAAGATTTGAATAAATTGAAAAAGGGGGGTTAGTGTGTGTAAGATGCACTGAATGTGTGATCCACACCACTTGTGTGGGCACACTACCTATATACCAATACTTCAAAGAGAGATCAAGCCATATGTAGTTCTCCCACCTAATGTGATTTGTGCAGTAGTGTAATGAAAATGAAAAATGCTAAATTAAGAGTTCTTGAGATGGCTAGGGACTAGTATGAGAGTTTGAATGTGTTTGAAGCTATGTTGGGTGATTGTATGCAGAGAATAGGGAAGTTTGCCTTAGTATTTTACTTTGTAAGATTTATCACCTCATTTGTAAATGAACTTGGATGGGATTTATAGGGAACTATTGGTCATGGTTTAAATGTATTCATGTTAGGATGACATAATGAAGAATAGGGATTGATGAAAATGACCATTTAGGATCAATTTTCAAAAGGACAAGAGCACCAAAAATGGGATACCCTAGGGTCCAATGTTATAGTCAAGGTATGGAGCTCCTGTCCTATAGGCTCGAGACCTAGGGGATAGGATTGGCTTGGGAAATAGAGTTTGGCTGAGCTAGAGTGATTGTTTAGAAGGATATAGATGATTGGTAATGATAAAAAAGGTGTATAGAAGGTTCACAAGAGTATGCAAGAAGGACCTATGGATAGGGTGTCACAAGAAACACTCAAACTACCAATTTGGACATTTTATATGACTACAAACCAAATACCTATAAATCATGCCCTAGAGTAGAACCTTATTCCATAGAGATCCCAAAATGTTAGAGTTTATCTCATTTAACCTTCTTTTGGTATGCATAAAACCCACAACAACAACATGCATTTGGACATATTATTGATTTTATTATTATTTTTTAATTATCAAAGTTTTGCATGGCCTTAGTCGATGTTAGTTGTTAACATTGAATTTTTGTACATGAAAAAATGTAAACCTAATTATGGTTATAATCTTGATGTCATTTTCCCATCTAAATAGATTATTTTTGGGTTTAGGGTTTTGGATTTTAGGGTTTTAGGGTTTAGGTTTTAGGTTTAGGGTTTTAGGATTTAGGGTTTATGTTTTAGGTTTAGGGATAGGGTCTAATTCTGAAAGTAATTGAGGCCAACTCAAGCTCATTTAACGTATTTATGACTAAAAAATGTGATTTTTAGCTCAATAATCCCCAATGTCATTACATATTGAGTAAATTAGTCAATTGGGGCAAAAAATGATGTGATTGGGGCCAAATTTATCCTTGTCAACCTAATTATTACTCTAAAGGATGTTAATTGGGACTTAATCAATTGGTTTAGAGTTTAAATTTTAAGATTTAGGGGTTAGGTTTAGGGATTAGGGATTATGGTTTAAGGTTTAGGGTATGGAGTCCAATTACAAAGTAAATTATGGAAAACTCAAGATCGTTGAATGAATTTGTAACTACAAAATGTGATTTTAGGCTCAATTAGCCCCAATATAATTATAAATTGATCCAAATAGTCAATTAGGGTAATAAGTGAAATGATTTGGGTTAAATTGAGCCCTATGAAAATAATTGTTACTCTAAGGGATAAATAAATTGATTGGTTTAGGGTTTATGATATAGGGTTTAGGGATTAGGGTATAGGGTCTAATCTTAAATGTAGTTAGAGCCAATTTGAGCTTGTTAAAACCTTTTATAACTAATAAATTTATTTTGGGCTCAATTGTCCCTAACATCATCATATATTGAGCTAATTAGTCAAATTTAGAAAACAATGATGTGATTTAGACCAAATTGAGCCATGTTAACCTAATTATTAATTTAAAGGATGTTAAATGGGGATAAAATAATTGATTTAGGTTTAGGGTTTATGATTTAAGGTTCAGGGTTTAGAGTTTAGGGATTAGGCATTAAGAATTATGGTTTAGGGTATGGGGTCCAATTATAAAGGAAATTAGGGAAAATTCAATCTCATTGAACCTATTTATAATTATAGAATGTGAGTTTAGGCTTAATTATATCTAATGTCATCACATATTGAGCCAATTAGTCAATTGGGGTAATAAGTGAAGTGATTTAGGCTAAATTTAACCATGTGAACCTAATTATAAATATGTTAACTAGGGATAAATTTATTGGTTTAGGGTATAAGGTTTAGGGCTTAAGGTTTAATGTTTAGGGTATATGGTCCAATCATAAAGGCAATTAGGGCCAATTTGAGCTTGTTAAACTTATTTTTGACTTAAAAATGTGATTTTGGGCTCAATTTACCCCAATTTCCTCATATATTGAGCTAATTAGTCAATTGGGGAAATCAATGATGTGATTTAGGTCAAATTGAGCCATGTGAACCTAATTCTTACTCTAAAAGATATTTATTAGGGCTAAATCAATTGGTTTAGGGTTTAAGGTTTATGATATATAGTTTAGGGTTTAGGGCTTAGGGTTTATGGTACATAAGGTCCAAAAAAAAAATTAATTAACAATAATTTGATCTCATTAAATGTATTTATGACTATAAAATGTGATTTTAGGCTCAGTTATCCCCAATGCCACACATATTGAGCCAATTAGTTAATTGGGTCAGCCATTGATCTAATTTGGGATAACTTGATCCTTGTGAACCTAATTCTTACTCTAAAGGATGATAATTGGGGTTAAATTTATTAGTTTAAGGTTTAGGGTTTAATTTTAGGGATTGGGTTCACAATTTAAGGTTTAGGATATAGGTTCTAATCATGAAGACAATTGGGGATAATTTTAGTTTGTTAAACCTATTTATGACTACATAATGTGATTTTAGGCTTAGTTAGACCCAATGCCATCACATATTGATCCAATTAATCAATTTGGGTAATTAATTATGAAATTTGGGCTAAATGAATCCATGTGAACCTAATTATTACTCTAATAGATGCTAATTAAGGATAAATTGATTGGTTTAGGGTTTATGATTTGTGGTGTATGGTTTAGGTTTTATGGTTGAATTGTGAATACAATTGGGTATAATTTGAGTTCATTAACTCTATTTATGACTATAAAATGTGATTTTTGGCATAATTAGTTATAATTCCATCATAGACTAAGCTAATTAGTTTATTGGGGCAATCAATGATGCAATGTGGGACAAATTTAACCCTATGAATCTACTTGGTTTATGGTTTATAATTTAGAGTTTAAGGTTTTAGTGTTTAGGGTTTAATGTGTAAGAAATGTATATATTAAGGAAAATCTAAATAATTTTAATGCATATGTAGTCCTATGAATAGTAAATAAGTGCATTCACTAATGTCATTATTTTTTCACATAGAAAGTTATGTCCCATATATATTATTCTATGTTTTGTTCTATACAATGCAAGTCTATTCTTAATGATTTGATCATTGTTCCCACTTAAAGAGTTGATAAATTTCCCTAATCATGTTTTATTGAATAATGTAGGTCTATTTTTTAATTATTTAATCATTGTACCCATTTTTACTGCATAGTGTAGGTTTATTTTTTATTAATTTGATTGATTTCCCCACCCTAAAAATTTTATAACTTTGTCTAATCATGGGTGAAAAAATCATACTAATGGCAAGTATAATTTAAAGCACAAAACAATGGAGGAATATAAGTGATGAGATAAAAATAAAGGCATCAAATATAAAGAATTCATGTAAGTTTTTTATCCTTATTGAATTGAATGTCATAAATAATGATGAAATGAATAATTATAGTATACAAAATTATTTTAGTATAAAAATTATGAAAGTCTAACTATCAATTCTAATAGTATACCAAATTATAATGCAATTTCACATTCAAATTTTACGGTTTTTTATTTTGGTGATGATGATAATATGCATGATGATTTACCCTCTAACAACGAAGAAAATTTCATGGAAATATTGATTGGTGAAAGTAACAATGAAGAAAACAATATCGGAACATCATTCAATGAAGAAAATTCTAATGAAGATAATAATATAGAAACACCAAATCAACCAATTTTACCATTAAGAACACATCCTACGATTTTTTGTAGAAAACCCATGAATTTAATTGAAATTGATGAAAACATTTTGAAACCAATGCAGAACAAAATGTTTGACCTTCTTATGAGAATAAAATCTAAAATAATTTGGGATTATTACTTTGAAAACTTAAACAATACTCAAATATGTCAATTTTTTGTTACATTGATGAAAATTCCTAAGATGAGACCTATAATGAACACTATAGGACTAAAAACATCTAATATTGATGGCTAAAACAAGACAATTGTTGAAAATATACATAATACATACCATAAATTAGGTGTGAAGACCCACACCAAATATGGTAATGCTTCTCAACACATTATTACAACTTATATGTTAAGTTATCAAATACATAATTGATTATACAAATAAGTATAGCCTTAAAAATAAAGAAAAAAATATAGTAGTGAAAGTAATTGGGAGACCTAGAAGGCTTGATGTTTCTAATAAAAATGACTTGTGGACATTCTCTGGTAGAATCCAATATAAAGACAAGGTTATAATCAATGCTCTAAAATATTTACTTTCATAATATTAGAAATATAACACAAGGGTATCACTTAATATAAGAGGTGTAGTGAAAAAAAGAGTTGGTTCTCATAACCATGAATCACATCTAAAATATTTTTTGGATATGACTCAAACATAGTTGTACTCTAAATTTGTATAAAAAAATCCATAAATTCATATTAGTCAAATATATTTTAAATGACCAAATCCTTATATGTGAAAATCAATCATACACACATCACTTATTATAAGCAACATGTTGAATTTTGATGCATTATGATGGTTTTTACCATGTTCATTTTACTTTGCATACTGCCAACATTTTTTAGGAGTGTGGAATGGAAGTTCCACCAAAATAATCAAGGGAATTTATTCCAACCATTTTTTTGTGAAGTATTATATGGATAATTTTTTATAACAAATCATGTTTGGATGGAACTTATAGCATTTGTGGTGGATTGCCAAAATTGAAAAAATGTACTGATGGGGAGATTACACATAGAATTGGACAAGAACTACTCAGTTTTAGTGAGTTTCAATATGTGACATATCAATTAAAATAGTGTGAGCTTGTTACAAAACAAATATCTATTTCTAAATTTATGATCCAATTTAGGGAGGAATTATTTATGAGTATGCAAGGCAAACACATAAAGCTCAATGGATAAATGAACAATTCAACTTAATAAAGGTCACATTCCCACTTGGTAATATTTTTTGGATAGTTGAGTTTTCATGGAATTACACATTACAACCACAAATAGATGTTTAATTTCAATACTACAATTCAATACATGTTTCCATTTTCATGCATATAGAGTTCATGCTTACAATTGAAAATACAAAACATGATAAAAAAGTATTAAGGGAGTACCACTTCTATGTCACTTATGATCTAACACATTACATAGAGTATGTCCAAGGTTGTTTTCAAATGTTCTATGAAAAGTTGAGTGAAAGAAACAATACTTTCAATCAACATTATATTTGGTTAGATATCATACACATCACAATTTAAGAATTCATAAATGTTCTAATGGTTTATCATGATGCATGTGACCATTAATGTACACCATATTTGGAGTTTCACAAGAGTATTCCCTTGAAAATGGGAGCATGATGGTTTAGGAAAACATGTGAAAAGATTGATTTCAAGAGAGGAGTTTAAGTTTAAGATATCATTCATTTTATAAATGCAAAAAACATAGTTGGATGGCATAATGAGAAAATAGCCCATGATGCTCAATAACTCTAGTGTTTGTAGATATTTTTTATTGATAGAGGAAGAACAATTGGAAATTTATGAAGATTGTATGATAATAAAATGATCGAGTGAGTTACACTTATTTCATATCTCAAACATAGGTTCTTGGATAGTTCATAGAGACACATGACATGATATTATTCTACATGCATGGACTTAGTTGGAACAAGTGCAAGTCAAAAGAATGGATGGATGAAAGGAGATGTAGAAATCTAATTCTAATTGACATACATCAAGTTCCACCAACATTAAAACGTATAAATATGACATCATCACATAAATTTGACCATGTGTATGATATAGTGCAACTTGGTACAAGATGATTTTTTACATTAATATATATGAAATTAAATTTAAATGATATGTTATGTACTAAATTTGGTATATATATTGGCAATTCATTATTAAATCATGTTTTGTGTTATGACACAGAGCATGTTTATTCAGTTGTTGCATATGAGGATAATGATCAGGGGATAAAATAATACTTGTGCTAGTGTGTAGAGGAAAAAATGAAATTGACTTATGTAGTCACAGATAGGAAAAACATTTACTATCCCAAAGATTTTATGCTTTCACACTCCATATAGTCACAAATAATTTTTTGAAAAAACTATGTCAAATTTTTAAAGCTCAACATTTCAGATAATCCTTTGAGATCCTTCATCAAGAGAATAAATCATGATTAGAACATCAAGATTTGACATCCTTTAAGGTTGAAGGAAAATAGTTATTACAAAGAGTTTCTAAAAATAATAAAAATTATTGCAAAGAGTTACTAAAAATAAAAAAGAAAATCTATTTGATATGAAAAGTTTTGAAAAAATGAAATAATGAACATATAAAAAAAAGGGAATAAGATTGAATAATTATGTTAAATTAATAATATCATTTAAAACCAACTTATAAAAACAAAAAACAAAAATATATGTAAACAATTCTAAAGTAATAACATTTCTAGATTAAATATGGGAAAAAAAGATCGACACAAACATTAAAGAACTTAAATTAAAGGAAAAGATGGTACATCTCATAAATAGTAATATATGCAAGCATGTGACAAATATGCATAATGTAAATAAGGAACTTATTTATTAAATTTAAATTCAAAAAAAAATTTGGTCTATTATTATTATATATTATTAATATAAACAAATAATTCCTAAAGATATTTGGAAATTAATATTATTACTAATAAAACCAAGAAAAATTCTATAAAAAAAATTAAAAAGGTTATTGTTTAGCAATCAAATAGATAAATAATAAGATACCAATACCTATCAATAAAAATAAAAGCATACAAATATTTCAAAAGAAAAGAATAACACAACCAACAACTCTGAGGAGAGCTGAAGATAAAACACTAACTCCTATAAACCATGGGATTCCATGCATTACTAATCCCTATCCCCTAATCTCTATTTAAATTATTGGGGTGCTTCAATATTTCAATGGCCTCTCTTAACTTATGCTTTTGAAAGTGATCCTCCGCAACAATGATGCTTGCTTCCTCTATGTTGATATCATGCTTTATCTTGAAGAATGCTATGTAAGCACCAATTTTTATCTTCTTTAAAGATGAATAACTAAAACATGTTACTTAATTATAGTTTGAGCAGACCTTCCTGTCTCCCCTATGTAAGGAATTCTACATGACCAATCAATCTTGTAGACTCCACTTGGAAGGTTAGGATCCAAATGGTCTTTAACAAACCTTAAATTCATATGTAACTTGTTAACTAGAAGGAAAGTGGAGTTAATATTTTGGTATTTGAGACCTTTAGGTAAAATGTTGGAAATGCCTTCAATGAATGTTAAATAAGCTAATGGCCCTTCCAGTATTTTTTTATTCAACCTTAAAGGATTTTAGGACCTGCCATTCTAATCATGATTTTTTATCCTAATAAAGGATCATAGAGGATGATCCAAAATGTTGAGATTCAAAATTTCAACACAATTTTTCCAAAAAACTATATGTGATTTACTATCCCATTGGGTATGTGGTAGTTACTGTAACTTGGCTTCAATGATATCCTATAAAAAATTCAAATGTATGGTTGTTTGAACACTACAAAATACATAGCAAGATACTCCACTATTTAAATTTGGTTCTCACAAAAAAATGTTCAATTGTAAAAATATTTGTGGAGGCCATTAAACATGAATATATAGAAGGTTTATGAGTTTTACCATGAATTTTTTTTTGCTACTATAAGTAGTAGAGCTTATCCTAGTGGTTACTTGGATTGGTCTCCCAAGGTATGTTGATTTTTCAAATGTAAATGTGTTTAATTTTATCAAATTTTATTGAGTTTTTATGTAGTAAATATAAATTTCAATTTAATTACACTAAAATATATTTTTTAGGTTAGTGGTGAAAAATTAACTTTCACATTTATGTGGTTGGTACTGTTAGTAGAAAATTACATATTATCAAAGCTAAGAGAAGCTTCAGTTCATGTATATAGTTGATAGTTTTTCTATATAAGGGTGTTATTGAGGATGGAATGGGTGCTACATATCCTAAAAAAGTGTAATACAAAGCCAAAAATGTGGTCATATAGGTTATTAGGCACCCCTTATGTGGTGGCAATGCTAATTTTCAACCACAAGGCCTCGAAGATGGAGATATTCAATTATAGCTTAAATGCTGACAACATTTCTTATCAATGTTTTTCAATGCTAGAATTATTATAAAAATGTGGTTTGAAAGATCATGGTGTTGTAAAAACATATAATTTTCATATCTTGAGGTGTTAGAAGTGATGGATTTTCAAGTGGAGGTCTCATAAGTAGAAATGTCTACTAAAGGCAAATAACTTGTCTCTTAACTAGATAAAAATAACCTTTCAAATTTGATCACTAAATCATATACCATAGATTCATATCTTTTTTTTATTTAAGTGCTATGACATACAAGTTTATGTATTTGAAATACATGTGATGGTTCTTTCATTTCATGTATATGACTTATGATTTTTTTTTGATGCATGTCCAAAGTTTGCCTAAAAACTACAATTTTATCATCATAGAAGTACCTTATTGAGATTGGAATGGGTGAGTTGACTCCTAACCAACCATAATCAGAGGTGAATAACATTGTCTTATAGGTTATTTGACACCCTAAAAGAGGTGGTGATGTTAATTTTGAGCCATGATGCCCTAAAAGTGGAGATATCCCACTATGGTTTGAATGTTGAAAATGTTTCTTGATACTAGACTAATTACAAAAATGTGTATCCGCATGGATTCAAAGGTCACAGTGATGGTAAAATATCTAATTTTCATATCCTAAGGTATTGGAGTGTTGGATTTGAAAGTGAAGGTCCCAGAATTAAAAATGTCTACTAGAGGCAAAGAACTTGTCTCTTAACTACATAAAAATAACATTTTAGGACTGATCACTGAATCATCTACCATAAATTTGTCTCTTATTTTTTATCTAAGAGATTTAGAGTGAAAGTATAGGGATTTAACATGCATGTGATGGTTATTTTAGTCCATAAATATTAATTATGGTTTTTGTTTGATGTATGTTCAAAGTTTTCCTTAAAAAGTATAATTTTATTATATAGGGAAGTGTTGTAGTAAAACATATTATCTTGTTTTGGGAGTTATTTTATTGTTGGATATACTATTCTATTTTATGCATGTATTTGTTAAGTGCACAATATTAATAGATACTCCAATTTTATAGGTTATTCATGCAACAGTATTTTGTTGCACAAAACAACCTATCTTGCCTATTTAATAGGCACTCCCATGTACTTTTGACTTGGTTATTATGGAGACCCACTCTAAGATTGTGAATATACACTAAGAGACTATTATGCAAATTCTTTATTATTTATTTCCTACAAATATCTCAAATGTTATGGTAATGGTTTGTAGGAGAGATCATGATGGTTATGATTTCTTTATGAACTCTCACATGGTATCAAAGCTACCTTTTTCAGCCATTATTTAATATTTTGGTCTCCATTAATTTTGTAGGTGTCCACATAGTCTCTAAATGTTTTTTGGCCTAGTTGTATAATCTCTTTGACTAGTTTATATCAGTTGGCATGTTGGGAAATACGAAAGCACAATTGATTACCAAATACAAGCAACTTAATATGTGGAATTAAATCAGAATCACAAGTAACTAGAATTCAAAAAACAACATAGAATATGAGAGACAATACACAATTGTATTAATACTCTTCCAGAAGGAAATACAACAAAGAATATTGCCACAGTTCTTCTTCCTTACACACCTCTAGGGCTCCCACACCTCTAGGGCATAAACAGTAAATCTTCCCTCAAAGCTCTCTCTCTTACAGTCCCAACACACAACTCAAACACAGAGTTGGTGTTCACCTCCAACCAGTCAGTATCCACTACTGCCAGTACACCAGTGCTCCACGCACTCCAATTATACAAATGTACTTCAAGTAGATCTCCCCTGAATTGTAACAACCTGCAACCCAAATGATCTCACTTATGGAAGGATCTTCCTTGCCTTCCTCTTTGCTCTCTTTCTGAGTACACACTATGCTCCAAGTAGATCCTGCCTGATCCTGCTCCCTGTTGTGTTGCTATCCTCCTTGATCTTACACACCTGTAAATCAATCTAGTTCTGCACACCTGCAAACCTGGATCATGCACACACATACACCTATAAATCAATGATCTTACTTACCATGTAGATCTCCTAACGTAGCCATGCACACCTGCTGACCAAGATCTTACACAACTAAAGAACCCTTCTGATTCTCCAAAACTAGCACCCACACTTGGCACTACTGTGGAACTAGGAGAAACACCCTTGCTCACTTCACACACAGAAGGAGCTAACTTTGCTCAACTCAAACTAGCACACCTTACAATACAGCCCATGAGTCTCTTAAATAGATCTCATGCAAACAATAATTAGACACCTAATTACAATAATTAGATCCACAACTTCTAGTCTAAAATTGGCTCTTGACATGTAAACACTCAGTTTGTTAACTAACTATCTGTGAACTAGCAGTTCTGAACTGCACAGGCAATCAACATTGGTCCCTGTCTGCCTGGAGGTGATCGATGCCAGCTGACTTCTGACCGACGTCGATTGCTCTTATATCTGTACCCTACTGATGTTGGTTGGCCTAATCGATGCCGGTGTCTGTGACACTCAACAGCCTCCTCCCCTATTTGCATCAGTGAAGCCTTTAGCTCCACAACCTAACAATCTCCCACTTGGAGATAAATAGCTACACTATACCTATACATGTACCCTATCTAATCTATATCCTGGCTTGTATCCCTCTTCAAGATCAATCCTGAAGACACCCACCACACAACCTATGGTGCACCTCTTGTCATCTGAGTAACCTGCCACATCTAAACCTATAAACCCATGTAGTGAAGTCCTGACCCTGCATAACATGAATCCCTGCTGTTGGTCCCTCTCAAATCCCTGAGAACCCACTTCCCCAAATTGGCTCCTTACTCTCTGACAGCACCCACTACTTGGGCAAACTCAGGTCGATACCAGACCTCATGTGATTTTGGACATTGAACTATCCAGCCCTTGGTGTGATTCAGTTCTGCATCCTGCGTATTAAACCTCGCTAACACCTAATTCACATCAGCTCCCACTGGAGACAAAATCAACCTGTGATCTTCTATGTCTCTCATGCCAAAGAATTTTATTGCTCCAAATTCCTCATGACATGCCACTGAACTAACCTTACCCTTAGCTCAACAAAACCCTATATGTCTGAACCTGCACCAAGCTCATCCTCCACATATAGTAATAGGATAATGTTGTGACCATCATGCACCTGGTAAGAAAAACACAATGGTTATACTGACATTGACTAAAGCCCTACTTTGTCATCCACCTAGTACCACCTATCAGCCTTATACCACTATCCTACAGCTTCCTCAAGACCATATGACCTGGCCTTTCGTCTCACGTGTCCATTCACTCTACTCTTCAACTAAGGAATCCATTCATCTCTCAGTGATTTCTTCTAGCTGGCAACCCTACCAAATCTCCCATTTGGTTCTGCATCATATTCCTACCATACTCCCACTATTTCCTGGATCCTTCCTGCTCTGTAGTAAGCAACAAGTATAAAGAAGAGGAACAACAAATTTGAGGCTTACTTACCACTTTCAGTCCTCCCCATGGGCATTTGAGACTCCTTGACAACTTGTTGTCTACCTAAAATCCATTACAGTGACTGACCTTGGTCACCACACAGTCTGCATCTGACCGATGTCAGTTCCATGCACTTGTCCTAACTATTGACCCCACTGACGTCGATATCTACCTGCTGCCGATGTCGGTCCTCCTGACTGACGTCAGTCTTACTATCACCGACATCGGTCCTCCTGATCGATGTCAGTCTTACCCTACCTGACATCACCGGCTCTGTTCTGCACATGACTGACATCAACACCTATCTGTTTGATGTCGGTTCCCCTTGACTGATGCTAGTACCTGTGTTCGCCTGTGAGTGATGACTTTTTACCCGTGAGCTTTCTTTGAATCAAATCCCTATCCAAACTGCTCTGCTTAGAGTTACTCAACCTTCTCCACTGATCTCTATCTGCCATCTCCTCCATAAACACCAAGGCTTTCCAGTTCTTAAGTCTGTCAAAGACATCTGACTTCCTGTTAAGAACATGCATCTCCTTCTTGCTCATGTGACCAAGCCTACAAAGCCACATCTCTACAATAGAAGAAGAATCAGTAATATAAGCAAGTAGATAAAGAGTACCTGCTTTCTTACCACCAGCTAATTCAAGTGCATCCACTGTGAGAGTTATTGTGCATCTCTCATCACCCAACTTTCCTGAAGAAATTAGCTGCATCTCCAAGATTGAGACCTACATGACCTCCTTCAACACCCATGTGTTGGCCGCCTACAATTTCAGCTGCACTTCCCCTTTGCCAATTCTTTAGCAAGGCACACAAGCCCCTAAATAAATCTTTCCAAAGTCTCCAAAGACCTTATCATGGAAAAATACTCTATTTTGGGCTGCATGGAAAGAGGCAAAATAATCTATAAGACAAGATTCTACTTTATCCAAGAAACCTCCCAGAGCATCCTGTACAACAACACCTGCAACATCTGCATCTTCAGTTCCTTCATGCTGATCTGCTACCAACCAACAATCTTCTTTTCCCTGCTCTTTCTTTCCATAGGACTGTAATTGACCATTCATGCTTTTCAATTCCTCCATTCTTAGCTTACTTTCTTCTACCATTGCTCTACTCCCACTCAATCAAAAACCCCTGAGAGTGACCTGTAACCAAACACAAAACTTGCTCCCTACAACCTTAGCTCTGATACCACTTGATGGTATCAAGTTATGAGCCAACAACCTCACTCTGATACCACTTATTGGGAAATATGAAAGCACAATTGATTACCAAATACAAGCAACTTAATATGCAGAATTAAACCAAAATCACAAGTAACTAGAATTCAGAAAACAACACAGAATATGAGAGACAATACACAATTGTATTAATACTCTTCCAGAAGGAAATACAACAAATAAAATTGCCATAGTTCTTCTTCCTTACACACCTCTAGGGCTCCCACACCTTTAGGGCATAAACAGTAAATCTTCCCTCAAAGCTCTCTCTCTTACGGTCCCAACACACAACTCAAACATAGAGTTGGTGTTCACCTCCAACTAATCAGTATCCACTACTGCCAGTACACCAGTGCTCCACACACTCCACAAGTGCTCCATGCACTCCAAGTACACAAACATACTTCAAGTAGATCTCCCCTGAACTGCAACAACCTGCAACCCAAATGATCTCACTTATGGAAGGATCTTCCTTGCCTTCCTCTTTGCTCTCTTTCTGAGTACACACTGTACTCCAAGTAGATCCTACCTGATCCTACTCCCTGTTGTGTTACTGTCCTCCCTGATCTTGCACACCTACAAATCAATCTGGTTCTGCACACCTGCAAACCTGGATCATGCACACACATACACCTACAGATCAATAATCTTACTTACCATGTAGATCTCCTAACATAGCCATGCACACCTGCTGACCAAGATCCTAAAAAATTGAAGAACCCTTCTGATTCTCCAAAACCAACACCCACACTTGGCACTGCTGTGGAACTAGGAGGAACACCCTTGCTCACTTCACACACAGAAGGAGCTAACTTTGCTCAACTCAAACTAGCACACCTTACAATACAGCCTATGAGTCTCTTAAATAGATCTCATGCAAAGAATAATTAGACACCTAATTACAATAATTAGATATGTAGCTTCTAGTCTAAAATTGGCTCTTGACATGCAAACACTCAGTTCATTAACTAACTATCTGTGAACTGCCAATTTTGAACCGCACAGGTGACCGACGTCGGTTCCTGTCTGCCTGGAGGTGACCGATGCCAGCCGACTTCTGACTGATGTTGGTTGCTCTTCTGTCTATACCCTGTCGATGTCGGTTGGCCTGACTGACGCCAGTGTCTGTGACACTCAACAACCTCCTCCCCTATTTGCATTAGTGAAGCTTTTAGCTCCACAACCTAACATGGCATCGGTTTGTGGTTGCATTAACCTTGGTATAGTTTTTTTTCGTTGGCCTTTTCTATCCTCTTTATGGTCTATTATATCTAAAATTTGATGGTTGTGCCAAATCAACTACCTTCCATGAATTTCTCCAAGCATATGAAGTATCATCCTTAGATTGTAGATATGTGAAAATTTTTAGGTTCAAACACACATTTGAATAATCCTCTTGGGCTCCATCTCTAACTTATCACATGGGCCTTATTTTTGGGTCTATACTAGGCAAATAATATCTTCTAGATTGGACTCTATTCTTCTACCCATCAGGCTCCCACAAATAGGAGAGTTTATTAGAATTTTTTTGAGAACCTTTTAATCTACCATTAGTTGTTTGGTGTATTGAAAGCTTGTTTGACTATCTTAGAGGAGATTTTTATGAGGCTCCCTTCTTTGACCTCTCACTAACCTTCATTTCCCTCCATGCGTATCATTTAGTATTCATCTTCTACTTCATCTATACCTATAGATTTGAATCTATCTAGTGATGGTCTTCACCTAAATTGAAGCTTTGTATACGTTCAACCCTCTAAGCATTAGCTATTTTAATCTGTCATATCTTGTACACTTTTTTAAGCATTTCTTATGAATAATGAGTGTCTTCAAAGGAGCATCTATATGAAAATAACATTGCATAACAAATTCTTCAAAAGTTTTTGCTGGCTAGCTCATATTACTCTCTTTCAAAATTAGCAATGACTCACATTGAGATTACACATTGTAATTATCTCAACATCTAATATGTAGACCTATTTTTTATTCTATATTGATTTCATTACTTACATTAGCTTATGTTAACTATGAACTGGTTGCATTCAAATGTATTTGAAACCTCTTTCATCTACCTTTGAGCATTGACCTTCGTGCTATATTTAGCTATAGTTTCATTTAGTGTTGATATAATTTCTCAACATCAAATCAGTAACACCGAATCCACTTAGCCTTAAAACTTGATGGCACCAAGTCCACTTAGCATTGAAACTCAGTGAAATTGAATCCTTCACATTTTCCTTCCTCTGATGGACCCTCAACTTATTTTCCACAAGCTTCTTACCAGTCAACACTGCTATCTCCAACTACCATTTTTTAGTTGTCCACCTCCAACTCAACCCTCTCTTGGCTCATAGCTCAACCACCTCATCACCAGTTAGTCATCTTATTTTTGTTAAAAACTATCGTTGATAGAAGTTAGAAGTTTAAGCCATTTCATTATATAGTGGGGAAATTTATTTAAGTGGAGGGGCCATCACTTTTGTGTGGCATTATTGTAAAAGTGGAGGGATTTTTTTGAGAGGGGGATTTACTTGGGTGGAGGTGATTATTACCCCACTCAAAAAAAATTATATATTTTTTTAAAACTAAGTGGCAGACTTGGCGAGACATTATAAAATGGGGTTTATCCTTCTTTGTGGATTTAATCATTGGAGGATATATATATTCATAAAAACAATATTGTAAAAGAGATTTTAATGATTTCTTATCCTTTTTTTAATATTGAGTGTCAAAGATTAGAGGGTGAGGCCCAGTTTAGTAGGTGGCTAAAACCCCTCATAAGTAAACAAACTCTTTTTCCTCCTTATTAACCCACATTATATGGCTTTTGCCCTCTCTCTTGCACTCATGGACATTTTTATGATAGAGTTCAACATCTTATTTTTTGAGTGTGCATTATTTTGTGCCACTTTTATACTCATAGATTTATTTTTAGTAGAGTCTGACATCCTACATTATTGAGTATGGTTTTGTGTTGCACATTGCTCCCTTGTTTTAGGAGAAACTCTCTTGCTATTAATGGCATCTTCTACAAATTGATCACATTCTAGGTTTTATGCATTATCTCATGTTTTTTGTTGTATGGGATCTTTATTTTTGGTCACACTGAGAGTCATGGAGTCTTTTTATTCACGTTTGTATACCCTTTTTTGAGAACTTACTCTTTAGTTGTTGACTATCCCATCACCACTAGGGCCATTTTATTGAGAGATATTTGTTCTGTATCTTTTGCATTTTTTTAATAGTTTACATTCTCCTTCATATTTGTTATGGAGCTTGATCTTCTTCTAAAGAGTAACTATTTTGATGAATACAATTTTAGCATGTTAGTGTTCGAGTAGTGGATTTAGTCCACTCATGTATATTTTTTTTGCATCACTCTACCCAATTGGTAGTATGGGGGTTATGGTGTAGATCCTACTTATCCAGTTATCATGTTCTTTATTAACCCTTGGTGTAATACATCTTCTGATAGTAGATCAAATTTAGTTGGTGAACCCTTTTTCACTATCGACACCTATGACAATCTCTTTTTGTAAGAGTTATTCTGGTGAATTTCAATGTCAGATGGTTTTTGTGATCGAGCAGTGGATCCAGAACACTTGTGTAGATTTGAGTTCTATTGAGACTTTTGAATCCACCAAGTACATTTGTATTTGATGGCCTTCATTCCATCTAGTGCACCTCTTTAGCATTATTTTTTAGTATTGATCCATTTACTTTTTTGGGACACCTTGTAGCATATGTTTTTTACTATCTCAACTTTAGCTATTGTTATTAGTTTTTGGGTACCTTATAGTGATATATTTCATCCTTGGTGACTCTTTTTCCTAGTATTTTGAGATAAGTGTTTTTTTATAGAGTTAGCCTTGTATAGAGTACCAATTTCTATTTGACTTGGTGGTTATAGTGACTCGTCATCCATGTATTTCAATAAAATGGATTGGTTACCATAGGGACACTTTATATTTCATTGTGATTTGTACATGGGTACCTGATAAGCCTTATTGTTAGGACCCATTTAGTCTCTTTGATTTCTCTTTTCTTACTCCCCATTTTGCACTTAAGGGAGGCTATTAGAGTGAGCATTAAAAATCACTTATGGAGTTAAGTTTAATTAGGAGTCGGTTAATTAGTTGTTATGTGTAAAATATTTGCACACCTATTTTTTACATGCAAATATTCCATATCAACTAATATTTGTTTCGTACATCAAAGTATTTGTTTTATGTAACAATATTTTATGCCTATTTAATAGGCACTCCTATTTCTTCTCCTTGTTTGATGGAAGATAGAAACTATGTGGGTTGTATTATTCTTTGAGGAATAATGAGACTGGACTATGCATATTTTTATTATGTGTGCATAATGTTTGAGATGAATTTGCTATGGTAATGGTTTGTAGGAGAGATCCTATAGAATTATGAGTTCATTCTAAACTTTGATAGGAAGGAAATTCTTAAGGCCTAATAAGTGTTTTGTCCCCTAATCAGACATACTCTGAGGCCAATAATATGGCTCTAGAGTTTATTAATCACCCCCAATGTTGTGGTGATGCTAACTTTTATCCATGATTCCTTAAAGGTGGAGATATCTAAATGTGGCTTGAATGTTGATAACATTTATTGTTAATTTTTCCTAAGTCCAGACTAGTTGTAAAAACATGTATCTATGTGGATTCAGAGATGGTAGTGTAAAAATATGTAATTCTCATGTCATGACATGTTTTAAGTGATGTATTGTAATAAAAGGTTATATAAGTGTAAATGTATATTAGATGCAAAGAACATGGCTCTTAACTACATAAAAAATCATTTTAGGACTATTCATTTAATCATCTACCATATATTCATCTCTTATTTTTTATGCAAATGATCCAATGTGTAAGTAGAGGGATTAAAAAAAAAATTGATGGTTATTTCAATTCATGTATATGAATTATGATTTTTATTTTATGTGCATCTATAATTTTTTTTAAAAATCATAATTTTACCATA
The DNA here is from genome assembly GCA_037957365.1 of Torreya grandis. Classification (NCBI taxonomy): domain Eukaryota; kingdom Viridiplantae; phylum Streptophyta; class Pinopsida; order Cupressales; family Taxaceae; genus Torreya; species Torreya grandis. Next base: position 95,446 of record JARHVA010001478.1, read on the forward strand.
TAAGGAAGGACATTATTGAGGGTAGAATAGGTGCTCTATATCCTAAGTAAGCATACTCTACAACAAATAAAATGGTCTTAGAGGTTATTGGACAACTCTTATAGACACTTAGTTTTGTCCACTTTTGTGCTTAAATCAAGATTCAATTCAATGTCTAGCACATGATGCAATTAAAGCCTAGAAATCACCTAAATACCCAAATTTAGTCATACAAGGGATTTATTTTCTTAAAAAAATGGCAAAGATTTCTTATTTGGGTTATTACCCTATATACACCAATAACCTAATTTAGTTTCAATCTTAGTCAAATAATGACCTAGTAATTTGACATTCTTGGCATGTCGAACTATTAATTTAGAAGATTTAAAATAGTTGGCAAAAGCTAAAAAACCCTAAGTAAGATTAATTACAAATAAAATATCACTTAAATTACCTAAGTAAAAATTCCAAGTTGAATTAGTTAATTTCATTTATTAAAAAATGATATTTATCCAAATATGAAGTCAAAGTCAAGGGAGCTAATAAAGTGATTTTTTAATTTCTAATATTTCAAAAAGGCAAGTCACAACCTCACAAATATCTAAAGTGAGTTTTCATGGCTCATAAATATCTGAAAATGAGTTGTCAAGACTTCATGAGTGCTTTGGACCAACCCAAGTTTGACTTGACTCAACTTAGATTATTTTAGACTCAACCAAAGTTATAATTTAACCTAACCTCCCTAGGGTTATACTTATTTCTTAGAACTATAAATACAAGTGCCCATACCATATGCCATCAACTTTTGTGTGTAAGGTTATTCTAGAGAAATTCCATCAAGAAACCATTTAAATTAGTGTTATAATTCCCATTTTGTGCCAAACTTCACACCAATCCAAGCCAATAAAAAATCAAAGCCATAAGTGACCATTGGAGAAGTGCTACCACCATGGAGAAACATTGACAAGAGTGTTTAATATCATAAACTGAGCATGCACATCCTTATTCCAACAAGTGGAAATCAAATTTGATAAAGGAGGTAAAATACTTGTGTTATTTTTATCTCTATTTTGTAATATTATTCATTATGTTATTCTCCCCCTAGTTCTTAGGTAAGAGTGTTTAGTTCTAGTGTATTGTTATGCATGTATTTTTGTTATATTCAATAACAACGAACTAATCAATGTTTTTGTGCTCTTCAAACTCCCAAGATACATAATGTCACACTAGGTGGGACCACATATCATGTGTGGAAAAGGTTAATTATGTGTAACCTTTAGTTTTTCTAACAAAAACATTTAATCTTCAAGTTTAGAGTTTTGTGGTTGAAAATCTTGTCATTCTATTTTTTTCTTGTGTAATCAGTGGCTTTGCCCTATGTAACAATGACTTCAAAAATTTTGTTCTTTATTTATGTATAAATATTGGCTTAAAAATAATAAATTTGACCTATAAAATGGTGACATTGTTATATGGAATCAGTGACTTCAACCCTACTAAATAATGACTTCATCAAGTAAAATTACATTTGGTTTTAGAGACTTCACCTATTTTTAGCTTATAATCAATGACTTCACCAGCTATAATTGATGGATTTGGCCTATTTAATGGTGAATTAACCAAAAATTAGTCTCTTTTTGTGTGTGTGTTCTTAGGAAAATAGTGGCTTTGCTAAAAAATAGTAGCTTTACTTAAAATATTGACTTTACTCTATTACATAAATGATGACTTTGCTTTGTGTTTTCAAAAACCTGAGAACTCAAAATGGAATGTCGTTAATTGATATTATTTTTGGCCTAAATACAATTAAACTCCCTAACATCTTTGTAGGAAATAAGGTAGAGAAAGAGAGGCATAAACACTTTTAAACCTCATAGACACTTTTGATTGGTGCTTAAAATCAACCTAGTTAAACTTGTATTATAGCATTTCAAAGTTTTTACAAGTGAAAACAAGATCAAGGCGTCAAAATTCAATCACTTTGATTTGGTTCTATTAAAAATAACTTACACTTTAGTTATAAATCTTAATATCTTTTTTCAATTTTTGTTTATTCTTTATTTATTAGCTAATTTCAAACTTCATAGATTAAATTATTTGTTTGTGGAAAACCAAAAAATATATCATGTATGCTCTCCCCCCGTCCCCTATGGGGAATTCATGTGACCAAAATCATTTGGTTTATTTCCATATTTATTTATTACTATCAAGAAATATTTCACATGTACTCTCCTTAAGCTCCAAGTGACTTGGGTTATCCATAAATGACATCTAAAGTATTTCCATTTATTTTATTCCATTTGGCTTGTGGGATAGAGTTCTTTACCTCATCATAAGTTATTTAGGGGTGATTTGACTTGAGGTTTCATCTCCTAGCATCATACCAACCCCACTCTATAGGGGGTATATATATTGGGCATGTGGTACTAGGATTACTAGAGGGATAAGCATATTGGTTGTTTATTATCTTGTGCCTTATTTGAGCATCCCTTTGAGACAAGTTGTTTCCATGTGCGTTGTTTAAGTTTGTTGTTCCATTTTTAAAAATGTCTCTTGTGAACTAAATATCAAGTCTTTGTGATCCAAATATTGAGTGTCTTTTGAACTAATTGACTTAACATTAGATTATTTTTTGAGTTATTTTATCAATTTAATCTAAGCCATTTTCATTAGGTTAGACTGTTTTCAATTTCTTTCTTTAGATCAATATTTGTTTTTGAGTCTAGCCTTGTTTCTCATGTCAAAGGATTATAACCACCTTTGGGAAAATCATTTCTATCCTTTTAACATAGTTCATGATTGTTCTACCTTGTCTATATATTTTTGTCACTAATTATAGATGCCTTTGGGGAAATAATTACCTTAGCCATGTACATGTTTTTATATTTTGTGTTACCTTTTCCACTAATTATAAATTCCTTTAGGCAAATTAATACCTTTCATTAACTGGTTTCACATTTTTTATTCTACCTTTACCTTGGCCTAGTTTAGCTTTTTTACCCTTTGGACCTATTTGAATAGAGTCAAAGGTTATTTATTTTAGACCTTGGCTATTTTCTACCCTTTAAACCTTTGTTTTTCATGAGACCTAGCCATTACTCTGAACATGTGTAGTTAAACATTTAGTAGGACTATGTATAATCTAGACTATGAGAAATTTATGATTAGTGACCCATTTATTCAAGAGATGTATGGAAATAAGATAGATTATGAGATATATCCCTATCCATATTATAATATTATATATGTTGAACAAATTTTGAACCCACTAGTGTAGTATTCGATGACTACACCTTCTTATCCAAGCCAAGAATAAGAGCAAACAACACAGTACCTTGCTCAAGTGATGACAATTGTAGATCAAAGCCAATAACAAGAGCCCTACTATGTTATGACAACAATGTAGACAAGTTATAATATGTACTTGTTTAATTACCATTTTTTAGATAACAAAGATGGAATTCTCTTTAATCAAAGTAGGAGTCAAATTCCCACTAAACTTCCCACACAAAATTCTGAGTAATATGATTAATTTTTTTATTAATGTGCCTCAAAACCAATAGATCGAGCAAGCATCAGCTAGTTATATTCAAGATTTATTCTAAATGCCATAACTAAACCAAATTACACTTACAAAATGGAAAAATCCTATGGATGATCAAATGGAATAGGTACAACAAGTGTACCAAAATTATCTTAACCTAGCTCTCAATTTTAACACAATGGTTATTTCTAACATGCCTCTTATTGAGCTAACTCTATCAATAGGGAAAAAAATAGATGCTTTAGGATATGTAAACCAAAATAGAGATCCATTTATCCAAATCACACTAGTTGGTGACATGTTTGATGTCCCTATTTTGACTGAAGCAACTAGTGCTTAGATGGAATACCTCTCTCAAAACATTATGTATATCATGCAAGTGCACTCTAATTTAAACCAAAGTGGGTGTAATTTATTTCCAAGAAACACACACCAAATTACTAAAACCAATTCCATGAGTGGATTAAAATAAAAAGGTATGGGTATGCCTATTTCCAAAAATCAATGTGCAACCTCTATTCCTCAACCAACTACTTCCTTGAGTGTGTAACAAGGGGAAATGAGCTGAAAAAAATAGAACAATGTTCCCTAGTCCAAAACAATAAGCATAAACCAATATGTGTCAAAAATCATAAATGTTTTCTAATCCAAAACATATTTCCATTGGTTTAAAAATCCTAGTTTTTCTATAATAACAAATACCAAACCCCCAACAATTACCTATCTAATAACAAGTGTTCAACCAACAACAAGGTTCCTATGTACAATAAGTACTAGGCACTAGGAAATAATTAACTTTCACCTAATGCATATCACATGTGCAACAAGGATCCAACATTAAACACCTCCAACAATACGGTTCTAATCAATAACATGTTCCCTTTATAAAACAAGGTTTAATAAGGAGACAACAAGTTCCCTCTCAAACCTAGTAATACCAACACATCCCATAGAGCCAAATTCCATTACCATAATTTTAATTCACTATCCAAGGTTATGTAGCCAATTTGAACCATAATATTTACCAACAATAATGTATTCCATATCAATAATACAATCCCAACACATGGATATGTAGACCTATTCATTTGACCAATTTGACCGATATTCCATAATATGCCTACCTCGATCAAGGTAACTCAAATTTAACCACACAACCCAAAAAACAAAAGGCCACTCCATCTAACTTCCTTGCCCAATATTTTAAACAAATGAAGGATGAAATTCAAGTTATATAGATCAAAAAGCAAACAAATAAATTCAAACTGGATGGAAAAAGCTTGTATCCATTTAACATGGATTATCCTATAATTACCATTTTTGCCAAGTTATGAGCCACCTAATTTTGACAAATACAAGGGCAAAGGCAACCCTAAAGTGCATCTAAAATAATTTTTTTTGCTTTTTAACTAGTGGCATATAGTGACATACATTTACTTATTCTCTTTCTAAGGAGTCTAGTCAAACAAGCCTTAGAATGGATTTTGAAATTGTTGATGAATTTTATATCTAAATTTGATGATCTTTTAGAGAATTATGTACATCATTTTTCATATAATATTGAGAATGAGGTTCTATTTGTGGACTTGGTCTAAGCTAAACATAAGAGTGGTAAAATCTTTTCTACATAATTGCAACATTAGAGAGCACTAGCGAGCTGGTTTACTCATAATTTGCTAGATAAATAATTGGTCGTGAAATTTACCAAGAGCTTACAGAGTGAGATATCTTACTATCTCGAGCTAAAATGTGTTCATATTTTTGAAGAGGTTATATATAAAAGAATATAAATTGAGAAATCCCTTGTTAACAAATGGATAATCAAACTATCTTCTTCTAACCACAGCCAAAATCAACATCAAGGATGTTACAACCAAAGATAAAACCATAACCATAACCCAATTCAAACACTGGCTTTAATGTCACCTTAATCCAACAATAATGAGAGACCAAAAACTTAAAACCATAAAAAAATGTTTTTTTCAATGGGGTCAATGAATCATGCCATGTTCAGATGATGCAAACATTGTCTATCTATTTATCTTTGCCCATTCATCAACCCCCACCTCCATACATTCAACTAAGAACTCCACAAAACCAACATCCATAAAATCCAAACCAATTGCAAGCCCCTCCTATAAGGATAAGACCACCCATTGCCAAATAATTTTAGTGACCTTAGTGAGCCTATTGAAGTTGTGCTCAAAAAATTGGTTCAAGCAAATACGATTAATTGGCTATACCAAAGTCATTTTTTGAAGGGATTCCTTTCCTAATTGGTACAAAGTGCATAAATAATATTTTAAACTTTAAATTGATTACTGATACTTTATATCTTGCAAGAACCTTTTGAGTCTCAATCTCTCTGAGTGAGTGCCTTAAGAGGTGCACTGAGAAAGGGGTGGGTAGACCATCAATGCTTCATAATATTGTCATTCCTTTTATCTCTTGCCATCCACACTCTAGCCTATTGAAACCATTGAGCCCAAACTTATTATTATTAGTTCTACCAATTCCCATAATTTTCCTTGTTTTATCCTTCATTTCTTTCCTTAACACCATTTTTACCTATTCGTTGTGCTAGGTCGACTAGGTTAACCTAGTAAAATTTAGGGACTTTTCTCTATTTTGGTTTATTGGCCTCTTGGCTGACCTAACATAGACCTAGAGAGTTAGTCCTAAAAATGTGCTAGGTCAACCAAGTCAACCTAGAACATCCAACATTCCAAAAATGTTTTTAGGGTAAGATACTAATATATATAAGGTCATTCATCACCATTTGATAAGAGAGAATAATTAACCGAAGAAGTGTGAATGAACATTTGCCTATTGACCATTCTACTTGGGGCATAAAGATTTAGGGTTCAATACTTTCTTTGGAGCTTTTATCTCATCTTGTGGATAAGTATTTTGGATGCTTGGATAGGTTGTGTAGCCTATATATGATTTATCTTGGTTATCCTTACATACTATAACAATCTCTTGTGAAGCACCTTGGCCAAGGGGGAGATTGAGGCTCAGGTAGGTTCATCTTCAAAGGTAAGTATTCCTAACTTTATTCCTCCTTTTGTAAGAATAGATAAATAGAGAATATGTATTCTTCTCTTCTATGTATTGAGATTCTATATACATTGATGTGAGTATATGTATTCTATACATGTTTAGTTTAGATGCTTATTTATTTTGTATCTAAACCCCACTTTGTGCCACAAGATTTGGTATGCACTAGATTATATTTACTTTTCTTGTTATTAGATTAGTGAAATATTAAATCATAGGACTCTTTTAGGGTTGTTATGTGATTATGTTACACTATAGGCTTTGGAACTCTATCTCGCATGGTGTATTGTGACAAGTGATCCCTTAATTGGGTCTAGTGGATCCTCAGATTGGTCATGATCTTGATTAACAATTATATGCCCCCAATCAAAAGTGTAGGTGTGATCTATCCCATTTGATCTATGATTGATTTATGGACATGATGTTTTTTTGATTGCATACATTCTAGTGGACCCGATGTGAATCAAACCCTTAAAATATTTCTCACTTAATTCATTTCTATTTGTCATTATTTTTATCATATCTTTACTATGTTAGATCGACCCTGTCGACCCAGTTTATTTATCTTAGTGCACAAGTTTGTAGGAACAGGTAATTGGCTTGACCAACTTGACCGAGTACAGGTTTTAGAACTTACATAACTCTATTTAGACAACTATATTGACCAACTTAACCTAGTATATATTTTGTCAATTTTTAGACTTCTTGTTCAGTCAAACTAGGTCGATTAGGTCACCCTAATGCATTTTTAGAATTTTTTTGTATTACTTGGTTGACCAGCTTGACCCATTTTATAGGTTTTTGATAGTTTTCTCCAAGTTTATTAATCAATAATCCTCTCCTTTTCATCTCTAAACCATTTAGGTTAGTTTATATTCCTATGTATCTTTCTATTTCTATAATTTCCTTTCATAGTTTGTAGTCTTTAAAACTGCCCCTACACAGTCAACTAGGTTGACCCTATGGACCTAATTCTATGTTCAGTGTTTTCTAAAATAACTAGGTCAACTTGACTGACCTAGTTCACTTTTAGAATTTACTTCTATATTACAATTTAGACTTTATTGACCCTATTCTGTATGATTGTCCATATTGTTTCTCAACTTTACCTTGTTTCAAAGTTGGAATTAACCATATATGTTAATCACATCTTTCTATTTAGTTGTTTACATGCTTAGAATATATCACATAGTCTAATTAGGGGATTTTCAATTAATCATTTATTTTCACTATTTATATTCTTTTACACACATGACCAAACCACACAAACAGCTATAAGTATTTAAACATTTGACTACCTAGGCCAACCTACTTGGATTTCATCACCAAGGGGGAAGCTGACTTGATTTTCTCATCAAGTATAAAGTGTGGTTAATGGTATATTTTGACTAATAACCTAACACCCTTATCATTGCAGTGTATGAAATTAGGGGGTAGGCAAAAATACCAAGCTTGTATCATTACCACTACAGTCCCTTTCATCCTAAACTTATCTAAAACTATCCTTAGATTGTTATTTATTACCTTGCTTATAACCAATATCCCTTTACAATTATAGATCATTATTAATAATATAATCAACATTATAGGTTGACCAAGTGGCTAACTTTACTTTCAAGTTGTTTGATTGCTTTTTGATCAATCATCTGTGCAAAAGCTTACATTAGCTAGTGTTAGTACAAGATTTTACTTTGTGTGCATCAATTAGATTTGCCAACATCAATTAAACTGAATATTTTTTCCCTTTTAGTACTTACTTTTTTACATTACTTTAAATTATCTTTCTTTAGTTCATAGATTGTTATTAACTTTCATTTCTTTCCTATTTGCTATTCTAGGTTGACCCTATTGACCTAGTATCTTTTTTAGCCCCTATACATTATGCTAAGTCGACTTGGTTGACCTAGTATTATTTTTAGCATTTTTTCCTCTTTTTACCTATCACTGTTCACTAAACTAGGTTGATACTATGGACATAGTATATTTTTACAGTCCCTATTTTGCACTAGGTTGACCAAGTCAACCTAGTACTATTGTCAATCACTTTCTGATTCTTTGCCTTCTCATATTATCTCTTTTCCCTTCATCATGAAATTTATATTTGGTAATAACACTAAAATTTAATCAATATATATAATGGAATATACCAATCCTAATAGGGTCTCCTATAGACATAGTATGGCTCTTTTTGTAAATGCTAGTAATGTTCATATTGTAACCTACACGATGGACTATGGGATTCCTCCTGATACTTCTTTGAAACAAAACCCTCCTCTTCTCTTATAAGTTATCTTGAGTTAGAGTATACTCCTGGAATTTTTTTCTTTGTCACAAAATTCTCTCCACATAGAGGGAAGGATCCTTCTACCATCTATAACCTCATGATTAGCCATCAAGTTGAAGAACTTCATTCTCCTACTCCCACTTTTTCAACTATATTTGGGAATACCAATTTCTTTGCTTCTCAACCTCTTTCTAAAATCTTGAATCCTTATGCTATGACATCTTCTTATTTAGTGTATTTCACCTCCATGCCTAGTATCTCAACTAACATGGTAGGTTCTACATCTATTTGGCCTCTCATAAGATCCATTATACTTAATCCTTTCACTAGTTCATCATTTACTACCTAAGGCACTCATGATTCTAGAGCTTCTTCTCAACCATTTACTAGTCCATATTTTTCTTCACAATTAAATTTTACCACTAGTGCCTTAAATTATCATACCCTTCCCAATCTCACACCAATTCTAATAGTGGTACCCAAGCCACTAATACCAACACAAACACCAATACTACTTATCTTAATAACACTAATCAAACTCATCAACTATTGTTACAAAATCTCAATCAAATGAACATTTTCCAAGCTCATAATACAATTTAATTAATGTGAATACAAAACCACCTTCTTAATATTCAATCCAATCCCCAACTAATGGCTTGGGGCATACATAACCAAAGTGTTCCTCCTCCCCCTCTTTAATAATCTCAAGGAAATCTCATTCCTCATCTTCCATTAGTCAACAAAGTCATCAAGCATTTACAAAATGAACCTCTTACCACCCAAATTGCTAACACTGATATTGGAGGTATAACACCTAAAATTTCTTACAATGGATCAATGAATCCTACCCTTCACCTCAAGACATTTGGAAATCTTTACAATGATTTGGTAAAATTAAATACCTTTTCCACTACCAAACTCTTCGTTAAAATCCTCGTGAGTGATGCCTTGGATTGGTAGAATAAAATTAGAACACACTCTTCACTAGTTTGGAGGACTTAGTAGATGCTTTAGTTAAAGAATTTCAAACTAGTGATCTTCTAGAGAACACTTTGGCCTATTTCATCAATTGCAAACAAAACAAAAATGAAACTACCCAAGCCTTTATTAAGTGATGGAAGACTTTGTCAAATAAATGTGAACATAACATGGTGGATGATAATATATTTCATCTCTTTAAAAATGCTTTATTTCCTAGATTATAATATCGAGTACGTACCCTTTCTCCATGTACTTAGGAAGAAGCTACCAATTAAGACAAAATATATGATTTCCTCATGCATAAATTTAATCCATCACAACCTTTTGTAGGCCCTCCCTATTAATAAAGAATAGAAACCATAATATTACTAATGATGGTGTTATGGACTCATATGACACCATTCACAATATTCAAGCTGTCATTCCTACCCCTTATTCAGAACCAACTCCTTCTCAATAATTCATTAATCCTCATTTCTCAACAAGCAACATTAACATCCATAAGCCTTTATACTCGATCAAATTACATAAACATATACCTAGGTCTCTCCCTCAAGATCTTGACCCTACCTGACCTATGAAATCATGTTATGATCTTAATAAGTTTTGTTGGTTTCATGCTAGCTGGGGTCAATCTCACAAGACTTGTAGACAACTTCAAAATTTATCCATGGACTTTCTTATTGGCCTAAATTTTGATCATGATTATATTATTCATAGGAATCAACAAGCCTATGATACTTCTTTCAAAGGCTTTAAATTGCATGATAAAACTCAATCCTTAAATCAAGAAAATACTCATTTATCTATCTATAAAGACCCCTTGCCTAATCATCAACCAATCCAATAAAGTCAAGACAAGCCTACTTCTTCCACCAATAACATAAAAAGTCTTGTTAAACCAAATTCTAAAGAGAATGTGGTTATCATGACTAATATATGAAGAGTGGTAGCTTTCATTGATTCACAAACTATCTACACTCCTTCCCATAAAACATATAATGCTATCCAAGGTTATTTTCCAACTCATTCGAATGAGTTGGGGCAAGAAGATATTATTTATTTTGACGATATGATTTATGATTCTCCATTCGATGACACATCTCATACTATTTCTACATATTTCCCACCATCTTCTAATACTAATGATAATTCAATTTCTACTAAGATTTCTTCTTCTAAATTTCAATATAAATATATACCAACTTCTTCTTCCTCACCAAACATTTTACAACCTGCTTCTCAACCTTCTCATTCTTATCAACATAAGTTTCAATGCTTTTCGAATCCACCTTCCAAAGACCTTGTTAATCATTCTACACTTATATCTAAAAATATGCTTATGTTTTATGATGAGTGGGATCCCATTATATAACTTACTAATCTTCCATCCCAAATACCTTTTCTTGAACTCACGAGGACATATCCACATCATAAAAACTACCTCATGCAACTCTTATTTGAGATGAATATCCCTCACCCTCCTCTAACAAGATGAGGGGCTAATTTATCTAGATTTGAGGATCGTATCTTACAAAAATGTGAAAATATTTCCATTAACTTTGATGGAAGTCTATACACTTCCCTTTCTTTATGATTTCTTATCTCATCTATGATTATAGATGAGATTTTGCTTCATACAGATGATCCTCCATTATTTATTATCATCCAAATAGGTGATATCTAAGTTAAGTGAGCCTTTACTAATGAGGGTTCTATCACCTATGTCTCCTCCCTTGATTTAATTAATACTCTTGGGTATTCTGAATGTAATCTCAAGTCTACACGCAACACATACCAAAGATATGATAGAAGGTAAATGCCTCCTTTATGGTGTGTGTGGATTCCCATTACCATCCCACCTATCATTATTCATGTGAAGGTGATTATATTCAAATTTTCCCTTTCATATAAAATTTTACTTGGTAGGCCATAGACTCATTGTATGTGATCTATCTCATCTTCCACTTGCCAATGCATAAAATTTCCTCACAATGGAGCCATTTAAATGATTCAAAGAAATACTAACCCTTGAAATTTTGAACAATTCCAAGATTGTGGTGTCTTAAATATTCCTACTCTTGAGACTTTGCCCAGTGTTCTATTCTATGAGTCATAGTATTTCAACTTTATTATCAACTCAACTAGAGGCTATAATGGGCATCTTGAGCTCATTGGTAACATTCCTCCTAACCTTTTAGACTCTAATGACAATGAGCCTGATAGATTAACTTAAATATCAAAAAATTTGATCTCTTTCCTCATCTCATCTTGTATCTTCTTGCCTCTTTACAACCTCATTCTCAAAATCTTCCTTGTGACAACATTCTCATAGTCTTAACCAAGACTAAGCACTCTATACACCAAGCTTCATTTGATGATAAGGTCATCATGACTTGTGTCATCAATCTTCATACCCTAGATTATGATGATGGATATTCTTTAGATGTTCCTATTTTAGGTGGCCTTGTCTAGGACCATGACATTTACATTTTTCATTACCACTCTTCTTTACTTGAGTATTTTCATACATCTCATCTTTATCTTTCTTTTATATTTCTTGATTCTTTTATTTTTTCCTCTTTATCACAAGGTAGAGATGGCACCGATACCTCCAATTTTTGAGGAACCACTTAGGACCATGCTCTTCAATCATGTTATGATTAAAGCTTATCACTTTTCCATACCTAGAGAAATCCTCCTTCGACCTTATATAAATCCCACCCTTCCTTTAGTAGGGCCAACTATAGTTAAGCATTTTCCTTTTACCACTCTAGTTGAGCCTATTTCCTCTCCTATTGTTGCTGAGCCCCTTCCTGCTTCTCCTCCTAGTGCTCCTCCTATTGAGCCTAGTTCCATTCCTTCCCCATTAACCTCTATTTATGATGGTTTTATTTCACTACCTAAGATGGCTCCTTTTCCCACTAAATGGATTAATGAGTCCTCTTCAACTATTTCCACTCCCATTTCACCTCTTTTTGTAAGTGCTCCTAAAACCACTCATAAGCATATTTGTTTCTAACATGGGATAGATAATCACTCTTCCACTTATTGTCATAAGTTGTGACAATATATTGATACCTTGCATCCTTCTTCCCCGTCATTAGTTAAAGCCATACCTCCCCCAAAGGTACTTCTCGAATATTTACCTAAGTATGGTGAGGTATATTGTCTATGGCACCTATGTGGCACACATCACACTAATCATTACCACATTATTCAACAACATCCTAAAAATTAATTTCTAGCCATCCCTAAACCTTGTACCATTCCTCCCATAGGTCATTCTTGCAAGAAGGTTCCTCCTTCTTCTCCCATGTCTCCACCTCCAGTGGTTCCATCACCTCCTATGGTCGCTTTACCACCTTCTATGTCTCCACATGTGATTCCTTCACATGTGGACCCTCCTTCACTTATGGATATTTTTCCACTTATGAATCTTTTACCCATGTATCCTTCTCCATCTATGATTCCTTCTTCTCCTATAGATCTTATTTCCACACATTCTCCTGACCAGACTTTGCCTAACTTTCCTCCTCAGTATGATCCTTTGAGAATTCTTACTTTTTCAGTTGAGGAGATAAGAAAAGAATTATTTTCCCAATATTCACTAAGGATTTATGAGACCATAGTAGTATTTTTAGTATAGCTTCATAGAGACTTATCCGATGTATTGGATAATGTGTGTGGATAGATTTACTAGTATTTATGAGAACATGCATGGTGCTTCCTCATTTATATTTGGGTTGGATGTGTGCTCCATTCTTATTTATATTTTTATTATATCATTTGACACTATGTCAAATTCATTCTTATCTTATATCATTTTTTTTCCTTCTTGTTGTTGTGTAGTTAGATTATGTTATCATTTTACATTTCTCATATACTTGTATTTTCCTCATCATTACTATTTTCCCCTTATCATTGCTTTCTTTTCCTTTAGAGTTTTTCTCAAAAGTCTTCCCTTGTATCTTCATGATTGTTTACTTTCTTATCTTTTTTTTAAGAAGTATTTGTCTTTGTGACTTGGTTATATATACCCTCTTCCCTTTGATTATTATCTCTTATTACCATGTGATTAGTTATCATGAAATCTTTCTCATTACTATTTCCTTTCACTGGTCCTCCTTTGGATCTCCTTTTTCCCTTCTTCCTTTTCCCACAAACTAAGCATGTAAATGGTTGAGACTTGAGATCACATGTTTAGTTCATTATCAAGCCTAAGTGTTCTAGTCATTATTTTGTCTTGGGTCACTTAGCTTTCTTTAGCCTTAGCCTACAACTCATTCATGTGTATCACTATCTCTCTCATTATTGGTCATTCCAAATTCGTATGGAGGAGGAATCTTACGGAAAAAAAGACTTCAAAAAAAAGTTAAAAACCAAATCATTAAAAAAAAGAAAATGATATCAAAAGGAAAAAATATTGAATATTCTTAAAAGTCTAATCACACTAAAAGACATGATTCAAAGCACATCTCCTTCTTCTAATTAAATCTCAAACTCCATAGTTGGCCTCACAATAGAGTCGAGGTCATTTAAGGTGTGGTAGGCCAATAGATTAGAATAGGAGATTAAAAAAATATTTTAGTGCTACCTACTTTCTCATGTAAGTACCCAACCTTCATAATAGATTGATAGCTCTATAAGGGGTCATGAGGAATGGGGAACATGTCATGGGAAGGTAGGCCCATTTTACTTTTTCTTGTACCAATCTACCATCGTAAGTTGATCTTAGTAACACACCTATTTTCCTACAAAGCTTTGTGTTTATAGCAAGCGGGTTTCTTTTCTACACAAATGACCACTAACCACTTAGTGTCTTTTCATGTATTTAGTATGCCTCTTTCCTACCAAGGTCTTCTCTTAAGATACCTAAGTATTGCTTCTTACACTCCCTTTTTTCATTCCCTTTCCTTCAAATTTCCTCTTGGGAGATTTTTTTTCTTACTGATCACTCCCCATGGGATTTCATTTGTGAGTTGCTTTATAAGACCATAGATAAGACCCAACATCTGTAATGAAATTACTTCAAGAACTAAGTATAACAACATAATTATATCCAAAGATGACTGAAATATATCCAAATATATGATAATAGATAAGCCACTTTGAGGGGGCAACCTCCACAAGCTTCAATAAGAGCAGAATTCACAATATGATGATAAATGATTACCCACTACCTCTTATATATAGTCTAACTAGGCCATGGTTACTCCATAGGCTGACCTAATAATCTAAAGAAAGCATAGATAAATGTAATATAATGTCAAAGAGGGATAAGTAAGCCACAAGTTATCTAATATTATCCTCATACATGTGATAGGTTAGGGGTGTAGCATGCCCTTCCCCTTCAAACCAACATTGTCCTCAATGTTGAACAACAGTGGATGTTGTTGTAGAAATTCTTCACCTTCCCAAGTTGCATCTTCACTGCTTTGGTTTTTCCACTTGATCAAATATTCCTTAATCTCTCTAGTTCTCAACCTCTTAGTACATGTTTGGAGGATCTTCTCTGGTTCCAAAATGACTCGTCCTTCTTCATCTAGTTCTAGGAGCTCTGTCTGGGTAGAAACTTTCTGTCCATTGACCTTCTTCAAATAAGAAACATGAAATACTGGGTATATGTGAGATGAATGAGGTAACTCGAGCTTATAAGCGACACTTCCAATTTTTTGTATAACCTGATAAAGGCCAGAATACTTTGGAGCAAGTTTGTTGTCCTTTTTCTGTTGCTTCAAGGACATCTGCTTGTAAGGTTGCAAACGAACAAATACCTAGTCACCCACCTTAGAATTTCTCTCACTCTGGTGTTGATCTACTTGTTGCTTCATCCTATTTTGTACCAAGGCCAAATTCTCTCTCAAACTAGCCAAAACCTCTTGTTGATGTTAAATGTGCTCTTCCACATCTCGAACCTTGGTGTGCACCTTTAATGAAAAAGTGATGGAAGGTGGATGGTAACCATATAGTGCTAGAAATGGAGACATTTTAGAAGAGGTATGGAAAGATGTGTTATACCACCATTCTACAAGTGGTAGCCATTTAACTCAATGTTCTTTTTTATCTAATACAAAACAACGGAGATACCCCTCTAAACATTTGTTAACCACTTTAGTTTGTGCATCAGATTGGGGGTGGTAAGATGAGCTATGAGCTAGTTGAGTACCCAAACAAGACAATAGTTTAGTCCAGAAATTACTAGTGAAAATAGGATCATGATCACTTACAATTATTTTTGGGGTTCCATGTAATTTGAGAACTGCTTCCATAAAAATAGCCATGACTGTACTTGCTGAAAATGGGTGTGAGAGAGCACAAAAATGGGCATATTTTGTAAGCCTATCCACAATGACCAAAATAACATTATTACCTTCAGAACAAGGCAACCCAGTGATGAAATCCATGGAAACCTCCTCCCACATTTGACTAGGAATTGCTAATGGTTGTAACAAACCTGGGGTCTTAATTGTTTCACCTTTATTCTGTTGGCATATCATGCATTCTTCCACAAACTTTTGTACATCTCCCTTGAGTCCTTCCCAAAATAATTCTTTCTTAATTCTATGATAAGTTTTCAAGAACCCTGAGTGTCCCCCAAGTAGAGATGCATGCAACTCTGCAAGAATCTTATAACCCACCCTTATAACCATAGTACATTACCTTTCCATTCAAAAATTTTAGAGGATAAATTACCTTATTGGAGATTCTAAATCAAAACTTGTGTATCCTTGTCTTGCTCCCATTCTAACCAGCTTCATCCACCCAATCTACTTGCAATATGGACATTGCACAAAGTAATGCTTCTGTGGATGCATCCCATCTAGATAGTGCATCTGCTACTACATTATCTTTACTCTTCTTGTAGATGATTTCAAAATCATAACCCAACATTTTGGTTACCCATTTTTGTTGTTCCTCAGATGATAATCTTTGCTCCAAAAAGTATTTGAGACTATCATGATCCGTTTTCACCTTAAAGTGTCTACCCATCAGATAAGGCCTCCATTGTTTAACTACATGAAGAATAGCCATCATTTCTTTCTCATAGATAGGTTTTTTTAGATTCTTACCTTTGAATTGATGACTTTTAAATGCAATGGGTCTTCCTTACTACATTAGTACTGCCCCCAATCTAGACCCAGAAGCATCACATTCAACAGTGAATGTTTGTGAGAAGTTTGGAGTAGCCAAAATTGGAGTGGTGCACATAGCTACTTTTAGTTTCTCAAATGCTTTGGTGGCATCATCATTCCAATGGAAAAAATCCTTCTTTAGCAATGCAGTGAGTGGAGCTGCTATGATGCCATAATCTTTCACAAATCTTCTAGAGTAACCTGTTAGTCCAAGAAAACCTTGAAGGTTTTTTAGAGTTTTTGGCATGGGCCATTCCATTATCACTTTGATCTTCTGAGGATCAACTTTGACCCCTTCATGGGAAACAATGTGACCAAGGTACTCTACCTCCTATACTCCAAAAGCACATTTAGATGGCTTCGCATAAAGTTGGTGCTTCTCCAAAACTATCAACACCTATTTCACATGTTGTAGATGTGCTTCCCATGTCTGATTATAAATCAATATGTCATCAAAGAAAACTAGCACAAACTTCCTTAAAAAAGGCCTAAAAATAGTGTTCATCAAGCTCTGAAAAGTAGATGGTGCATTTGTAAGACCAAAGGGCATTACCAAAAATTCATAATGGCCCTCATGTGTTCTAAAAATAGTTTTATGAACATCTTCATCCTTGATTCTAATTTGATGTTACCCCGAGCGAAGATCCAATTTTGTGAAATAATTATCACCATGCAACTCATCAAGTAATTCATTAATTACTAGAATAGGAAACTTATCTTTGATGGTGTACTTGTTGAGTTCCCTATTATCTGGGCACATCTTCCATGTGTGATCCTTCTTCTACACCATGACCACTGGTGATGAATATGCACTTTGGCTATGCTTGATGATCCCTGCCTCCAGCATCTCATGGACCATATTTTCAATTTCACTCTTTTGTGCATATGGATATCTATATGGTCTAATATTTGGTGGTTGACTACCTGGAATTAGTTGAATGGCATGATCATGTTCTCTTTTTGGTGGTAGTCCTTTTGACATGGCCCCAAAAATAGATGAGTGGTCTTCAAGAATTATTTGTAGATCAAGATGTGTAGATACCTTTGTGGGTTGAACTTCTATGGAGCATAATCATGCAATAATTCCCTCTACCCCCTTTTTTAGCATCTTGGTCATCTGATGTGAAGTAACCAATTATGGATATTTTGCATGTAATCCATGTAGTTTAATTTTCTTACCTTCAGAATGAAAGCGCATGAATAGTTCTTGGAAGTTCATCTCAATGGTACCTAAGGTTGTGAGCCATTAGACTCCCAAAACAATGCCTCTGTTACCCATGGGAGTAGCAAACATAGGAGAGTCAAGATTGTACCCACCCATAGTAAGCTTAATACTATGGCATTTGCCTGAATAATTAATTGTGCCACCATCTGCAATCATGACCTATAATTTTGGTGTTGGGTAGATGAAATAGTTCAATCGAGTGGCCAACTTATGGTTTATAAAGTTATGTGTGCTCCTTGAATCAATCAACACTGTCACCTTCTATTTCTTGAGGAAACCCACCACCTTAAGAGTTTGTGGAGTGCTAATACCTACAAGTGCATGACAAGAGATTGTAGGTTGGGAATCTTCAGGTACCTCCTCTATATCTTCCTCATCATCATTGGAGGCATCATCTACTTCTTCATCTTCATTTGGTCCCTCAATGTAGAATAACTTCTTCTCATCACATCTATGTCCTTTACTCCACTTGCTATCACAACCAAAACATAATCCTTTTACACGCTTTTCTTCAATTCGCTGAGGGGTCAATCTAGTAGGTGGAGGAAATGTTGATGATGATATGCTATGATCTTTGAAGTGAGTGAATGGCTGCTTCTTGTTGGCTATGAATTTTTCCTCAGCTCTACATGCTAGGATAATAGATTCAGAAATATTAAGTGGATTAAACATGTGTACCTCATGTTGAATGTGGTCCTTGAGTCCACCCAAAAATAGGTCATTCAAGTTTGCATCAGAAATTGTCTCCACATGTAAGGATAGGTTCTAAAAATGATGAATATAATCCTTGATAGAGCTAGTTTGTTACAATTTTGCCAGTTGGCTAAAGTAATTATCTATCACACTATTTCCATAGTGTAATTTTAGCTGCTCTATAAAAATTGACCAGGTGACATTGAGACTCATCTTTTTCTTTTGAGCACACAACCATCGATACCAAATGAATTGATCAAGTTCAAGATACAAGGATGCCTTGGTAACCTTCTATCCACTTGGAATCTAATGTAGGTCAAAAAAACTCTCCATTTGGTTGAGCCAATTGAGTGGATCTTTTCCATCGAATTTGTGCATATCCAATTTTGGTAATAGGTTCCTCTGTGGCCATGGAGTTGGATTTGAAGTAGACTAGTTAGGAGAACCACCCTGGTGGGTTTGTGAAATAGAGTTAACTTGATGATTTGATTGATTAATTTTCAAATCTGTCATGATATATCTCAAACTATCTTGTATGGATTGCATATTAGATTGTATGTCTTGCACCTCACTCTGAATGCCTTACACACTATAGTCAAGCTGGCTCACTTTGTGATCTATGTCAGAAAACCCTGGTACAAAGGATCTATTACACCCCCATTCTAACTCCATCTCATCCTTTTTAGGATTTTTTCCTGGAGTTTCAGCACCCTTTCCTCAGCCCCGAGTTTGTGGACCTGCCATAAAAGGGTTTTACGATGTCGACCCTTATTGACACTTTTGACCCAACTTTGACCAAGCAATTTTGGAATTATTTCGGCCTCAAATAAAAATATACAAAGAACAAACCATATCCAAATTTTTATAATATTTCCAAAAATATAAACAACTCAAAAAAATTCTTTGAATCGCGCACTATAGAGCAATTTTATGAAAAACCATAAAATAGTGATAACTTTTGAAAAACAGATCCAAATG
Source organism: Torreya grandis (assembly GCA_037957365.1). Lineage (NCBI taxonomy): Eukaryota > Viridiplantae > Streptophyta > Pinopsida > Cupressales > Taxaceae > Torreya > Torreya grandis. The sequence continues at coordinate 115,329 of JARHVA010001478.1, forward strand.
AGTTTAAATTTTAATAGAAGATTAATTTGATTATTTATCACCTCCAGTAAAAAATTTTTAGATAAATTAATAACCATTTTTTATATATTTGAAAAATTAAAAATTTAGTGTTTCGCCCACAAGATTGCCCAAATCGCAGCTCTGATACCACTTGTAATGAAATTACTTCAAGAATTAAGTATAACATCAGAATTATATCCAAATATGACTGAAATATATCCAAATATATGATAATAGATAAGCCACTTCGAGGGGGCAACCTCCACAAGCTTCAATAAGAGCAGAATTCACAATATGATGATAAATGATTACCCACTACCTCCTATATATAGTCTAACTATGCCATGGTTACTCCATAGGCCGACCTACTAATCTAAAGAAAGCATAGATAAATGTAATATAATGTCAAATAGGGATAATTAAGCCACAAGTCGGCTAATACTATCCTCATACATGTGATAGGTTAGGGGCGTAGCAACATCCCTCAAAAATTACCATCTTTTCCATTCTATTACCCACATATTTGATTTACCATTACTTTTCCTTCTACTTACTAATCTTGATTTAGTACCCCTTGGGTTTTTCTTTTGTGAGTTGCAATGTAAGACCGTGGATAGGATTTGACCCTCCTCACAAAATTTTCCAACAAAAAAGTCACCATTCCAAACTTACATGTGTCAAATAAGAGATAAGATTCAATTGATTATGAGGTTACACATCATTGGCATACTTCCCATCTTGATATTTAGTATGTTTTATGATTTCTTCCTTTTTATTTCACCTTTTATTTTCTTATTTTTTGAGTGCATGTAAGATTACAACCATTTCTTGAATTTCTCATACTTCCCAGCTTGAATTAGTATGATAAATTTAAGACCAAATTTTTGCAAATTTTGTTTCTCTTTTATACTTCCCATCATGAAATAGTATAATTGATTGAATTAATTTTGATTTGTTTTTATTACGATTTGTGCCCTTTTACATACCTTTCATTTTATTACATTATTTTTCATACTTCTCAACATGATATTTAGTATGATTTTACTTGTTTTAATTTGGTGTAAAAATATCTTACATTGGTTTAAAAACAAATCCCCTTTTACCATCTTGTTTGCCATTTTCTTGGATTTTTTAAATTAGTCATTTTTCATTATTACACATTTCCCAACTTGAACTAGTGTGTACTACATTTTTCATTGATTATATTTTCCCAAGTCCTTTTTTAACCATGCATGTGTAGTCCATAATGCTAGAAAATAAACCACACCACATATATTTCCTATAGCATATACAACAAAGCTAAATACATGTGCTAGAAAGAAATATATCCAAAGCATCCACAACCTAAACCATAATCAACAAACACAACCAACACTAATAAGCCAAAATTATATATATATATATATATATATATATATATATATATATATATATATATATACATATATATATATATATATATATATATATATACATATATATATATATATATTTGATACAATAATACAACCATATACAAAGCCTCAACACTAAGGCTAAGCACCACCCTATCTATCTCATGGCCTAGCCATGTTGCCTACTAAGGCCTTGGTATGACACCTATGAATGGTATGCTATAATGAGGAAATCTAAGATATAAATCCCTCTACCTATCCTTATAGGCATGCTATCTACACCTATGCCTACACCAACTCAGCCTGGGTCACTGTATGTGCCTATGTCAAATGATTCTTTCTCTCATCTACCAAGGTCTACCAGGCCTATTTCTCACCTACACCCATATCTACTAGTGGCTTCACCCTTTCTCTCTACACTTGTATCTACCTCGCTATATACATAGCTAATCTGAATCAACTTGCTTGAGCTAGGGTAGATGGTACACTTAGATCCTCTAGTGACATGGGGTTGTATGGCTACAAAGTCTTATCTAGAATGTCATAGAGTGCTCCCCTCACTAGGGACCCCAATCTCTCCTCCTTATCCTTAGGTATGCATACAAAATCACACTATATGGATATTAGATCACTATCATATCTCATAATATCTATCTATATATCTCTACTACCAAATAAAAACCTAATAAATAATTTAACTATATTCATAACTATTTATGTCTAAGCTCCTATGATAACATCATCTACATGATCACCTAACACAAACTCCCCATTTGCATGACCTTCTAGCACCTCCTTGGTTGGTCACCTCCTTAGATCAAACCTAGCTATCATGGCTCATGTCCACCTTAGCCTCCATCTGAGTGATCTCTCTATCATCTCCTCTAGTTCATCTATGAGATCATCCAAGATATCTATAGTCTTCAGTCTCTCCTATCACCATCACTATCATGTCCTTGGTGGTTGCTACTTATCTCACTATAGGGCTAGTAGTGGTACATCTAGTATCTCTACCTCTTTCACCTCTTCCTCTACCACTTATCATGCCTAATCAGTCCATGGTCACTCTCTACATTTCATTAGTGTTGGCCTCACTATTAGTGGTTTGAGTCCCCTCTTCCCTCATGGCACCCTCAGATGCCAAGCCCACTTGTCAAGCATTAGTATCAGTATTGTTAGATGAGGTAGACCCATCTATCTTGGCACCCATACCACTAGATATGGATCTTTCTACTATGTATATTGTCTAATCACCTCTCTCCTCTCTAGTGTTGGCATAACTATATGCCAACTCACCCATGTAGCTGTTATGTGCCCATACAACTACCACTAATGTTTGGACATCTCACCAACTATAACACTAACATGTGGCACATGACCCATGCTACATGGCCCTCCTTTCATCTCCACACTCAAGGTAACCCATTATCAACCACATGGGGTAACCCAACCAATCTATACATGGGGAATATCTCATATATCCATCATGTCAGTAGTATGATCAATCCCATAGTATTCTTTCCTCTGACCAACATCTCAAATAGATCATGTATGAGATGGACCTAGATAATAGAACCTAGATCATATAATACACCCTCCTCCATCATCATCCTACTCATGGCTACCAAGAATAGTGGTACCTTTCCATCTAACTTGTGAAAGAGCACCCACTATGTCATAAGGCCTATCACCACCTTTTAGAGATTTAGAATTTGTGATATATATATATACACATCATCCATACTGACTATCCATCCTATTAATATCATCTCTGAGTCTATAGCCCACATAGCTAAGGCTTTCATCTCCTCTAAGCTATTTGGTATCCCTGTGGTCAATGGTTCTCCTACTATGGGTAGCCCAATGATGGCATGTACATATTCTAGTGTGATACCCACCTCTATCACATCCCCATCTACCTCCTATCTAAAGGTGTTATTAAACCATTCTTAGCATCCCAAGAACATGACTAATAGGCTAGTGCTAATTGGGATCTTTCACATCTCAAATATACCTCCTAGACCTATTGCTACCAGTCTAGCTTGATCTCCATATATCAATCTATCTAATAAATTTAATAATTAAAACACAACTACCAACCTCCAAAATCTTGACTATCTCTGCAACCAAAAAATAACAAAGGATGTATTAGTTCCTCCATGTCATGTATAATCACAATGCATTCTTTACACATCATTTTATAATTCTAATTAAAAAACAAACCTAATTACTTTTACCTTATTCATTTTATCCTATTTCTAGCTTGTTTGGTCCCTCTTTCCCTCCTTTGGTCATTTTAGACCATTCTAACCCTCTTTTGGATTTTTATATGATTTTTTGTGCTTATTCTATTTCCTTAGTCAACCTATTTTGACCAAAATTTCCCTATTTTTGTCATAGTTGATTTAAAATTCCAAGTCAACCCTCTTATTTTCCCCTCCTTGGTATTGAGTTTTCATTTTAGCCCTTATAAACTAGTTACTCATTCCATTTTAGCTTTTCATCCTACATATTACACTAGGTCAACCCATACCTATTGGGTCAACCATATGGATTTTACCCTATTTCAATCTACTAGGTTGACTTGGTCAATATATTATGTTTTGTGTGTTAACCTAGTATATTTTCCCCAAAGTGTGTATTTTTCTCATTTTCCTTACAAAACCCTTCCAACCCATTTCCCATCTTCCTGTTTGTTACCCTTAGAATCTAAGTTTGTTCAATTTTGACATATATAAATGCTTAAAAAAATTTTTTTATAAAAAATAACTTAATTTAATACAAATTTGAAAAATTGGTTTGAGATTCATAGTTACATACCTGTAGTGCACTTACTACCGTGTCTGAGTATCCTCCTCATCTAGCATGTCATTCCCTCACCATCCTAGCTTTGTCTGGTCTCAATCTCTCTTTTCTCTTCTTCACAATTCAAAATTAAAAATGAATTCTCATTTTCCCTATTTAAAATCACTTTTTAGCAAATTAATTCTTTCATTTATTTTCATGTAAATTCCTTGTTTTTCCTCTATCTTTGTTTCTGCTCATCCATTTTGTAAACCATATAATGTGTTAGAATCATGATGACATAGAGATTATTTTCCACTATCATATCTCTATCTTCAAATAATTTTGATTTTTGGCTATTTTTTACACTAACTTCTATAGGTTCACCTAGTGTAATCTACATTAGACACCTTCATTTCCTACATGCTACTTCTTTATCTATAGTACTAAAGTAAGTTAAAGGTATGTTTTTTATAAATACAGTTCTTTTATTTATCTTATTTTTTTCTTATTGTGTCATACTTATCATCAACACGTTGTGTTATCAATTTTTATCTCTAAAGCACCATCCCATGTTGCACTTATGTGACATGTGATGAGCTTTGGCAAGGGCATATGTATACACATAATATTTTTAACTTTAAATTGATTACTAACACTTTTTATCTTGTAGGAACCTATTGAGTCTCAATCTTTCTAAGTGCATGCCTTAAGGGGTACACTAGAAAAGGGGTGGGTAGACCATTGGTGCTTCATAAGATTGTTGTTCCTTTTTCCACTTGCCATCCACACTCTAGCCTCTTAAAATCATTGAACCCAAGCTTATTATTCTTACTTATACCTATTCCATTCATTTTCCATGTTTTATCCTTCATTTCTTTCCTTATCATCCTTTTGACTTGTCAGTTTTGCTAGGTCGACCAAGTCCACCTAGTATAGTTTAGGGACTTTTTTCTCTTTTGGTTTGTTGGCCTCTTGTCCAACCTAGCATAGACCTAAATAGTTATCACCAAAAATGTGCTAGGTTGATCGGGTTGACCTAACATAGTCAACATTCCCAAAATGTTTTTAGGTTAAGATATATATATATATATATATATATATATATATATATATATATATATATATATATATATATAAAGGTCATTTACCACCATTTAATAAGAGTGAAGAATTAAGCAAAGAAGTGTGAACAAACATTTGCCTATTGACGATTATACTTAGGGAATAAAGCTTTAGGGTTCAATACTTTCTTTGGAGCTCTAATATAATCTTATGGATAAGTCTTTTGGATGTTTGGATAGGTTGTGTAGCCTAAAGCTGATTTATCATAGTTGTACTTACATACCATGATAATCTCTTGTGAAGTACCTTGGCCAAGGGGGAGATTGAGGCTCGACAGGTTCATCTTCAAAGGTAAGTATTACTAACTTTATTTATCCTTTATAAGATTAGATAGATAGAGCATATTTATTCTTCCATGTATTATGATTTTATATACATTTATTTGAATATATGTCTTCTATACATGTTTAGTTTAGTTATTTATTTGTTTATTTCTAACCCTTACTTTGTGCTAAAAGATTTGGTATTGACTATATGAGATTTACTTTTCTTGTTATTAGATTAGTGAAACATTAAATCATATGACTCATTTAGGTTTTTTATGTGATTTTTTTATATTATAGGCTTTGGAACACTATCTTGAATGGTGTGTTGTGACAAGTGATCCCCTAATCTGGTCTAGAAAATCCTCATATTGGTCATGATCTTATTTAACAATTATATGCCCCTAATCAGAAGTGTAGTTGTGCTCTATCCCACCTGATCTAAGATTGATTTATGGACATGATACATTTATATTTTCATACACAAAGAACATGAATTTTATGAGTAGTATCATGTTAAAATAAATTATATATCCCAGTCCATCTAACTTAGGTATTTGATTGAAAATATGTTAGAAATTTGAGAGATACAAAGAGATACCCATGATCTTATGACCAATCATAACTTAGGCATCTACTAAAACCCATTTACCAAACATAATAATGAAAAAAACTAGAAATAGTACCAAAAATAACATCAACAGCAAAAACCCCACTTCAAAATCAACAATAACATCAGCCATAATAATAATGATAGAATGGTTGAAACCAAGGGAAAACTAACCAAACCAACCAAAGAGGCCATCATGACATCACATAGACTAAAAAAATGTTTTAAGACATGTCTCAAATAATCATGTTTCCACTATTACCATAAATCCCTATCCAACTATCAACAAACTAAGATCTTCACATAATAATATCTATCAAGTGATGCCTATAATCTTCCTTTTTCTAGTAATTATTCTTCATACCATTTTAGCAACCAGGCTTAACACCACCTTAGAATTACCATACTGTGACCTATTACCTCCCCAACCAACTACCAAATCCAAGTACCAGATTGATATTATACAATTACAACTAGATGAGTCAAGATCACTATCAAGGGACTATAGCCAAATACCATAAATGAGCCCACTCAGCCTTCCATGCCTATCCAAAAAAATAACTACCAAAATTAAGGGGAAGACCTATGATATTATGGATCAACTAAAAAATATTCTAACGTAGATATCCATCATGGATTTGCTATATACATCTAGCATCTATAAAGACATCATGAATTAGTACTTGAGCCAATCCCTTGTACTAGATGACATCATTCCAAACAAATTTCAAGACATGGTAGGACACTTGGCCCCTATCCAATGTCTTGCCTTTGACCAAAGTTACATGTCATCTTTGGGACCTCTACATAATAACCTATTATACATCAAGGTAGGTATAACAAACCATAAAGTCAAACATATCCTTATAGACAATGGTACAAGCCTCAATATTATGTCTCTAAAGTTGATCAAGCATCTTGGATACATAGAAATTGACTTACAACTACATACCATTATTATTAAGGCATATGATAATTAGGAACATGAGTCTCAAGGTAATATTATCTTGCTATTGGTTATTGGGCCTTTGACCCATGACACTTTATGTCATTTTTAGACCAAAAATTATCTTATAACTTATTATTAGGTAAACCCTAAATCTACAAAATTAGGTCTATACCTTCCATGTTGCATTAGTCTATAAAATTTACCCATTCAAGGATGGAAGTGAATATACCAATTGATCTCTAACCACATCAGTATTATAAACATCTTGAGGTTGAGTATAAGAGATATAACTATAAATTTGGCATGAATCATATGTCTAAATCTGATGGAAGAAGATATGAGAAAAGAAAAGACATTAAATCAGGACCAAAAACCAATTACATTGACCCAAATATCCTAGCTTCTACCTCATCTATGCCTCCACTAGGCATTATCAATCATTTTTATATAATTGACAAAGGTCTCAAAGAGTATAGTACTCATGAATCCTTCTATGTTGCCAAATTAAATTTAAAATCCAAAAACCTATGAGAGATAGCCAAAATTACTCACATGGAGTGGCAAACCAAAGGAAAATCTTAGCTAAACAAACCCATTATTTTCAAACCAACCTTTGGCCTAGAATAGGATCCCTTGGACAAAGATGATTAATGTATTTACATTGATGAGTTAGCTGATTGTTATCAAAGTGTAAAGTATATTATTCCTAATCGGATTATGGATCACCTAGCTTATGAAGGTAGAGGACTAGGACCACATCAACAATTGATGATTGAGCTAGTCTCAATGACCAAGTACAAGGGATCCCATGGTATTGGATTTAAATCACTTAGGGGTGACCTTGCATATCTTATTCACATTTAAATACCATCAATTAGTGAAGAAAATATTGATAATAATGTAGAGTTTGATTATATAATCTATAATGACCTTGCTAATATAAATTTATTTAACCCCTATGATGTTTTTAATGCTAACCCTATTTATCAACCTTCACACTAACCTTTTATCACCCAAAATTGATAGATTGGGACCAAAAAGAGCTAGTAGTGTCATTAGAAAAGTTTGAAAATGACGAGCCATATACGACTTTATGGGATTGAGGAATTACATTCCTCTTGGAGATCACAAGCAAGGCTTTTCTATTAGATTGGATCCTACTACCTATTTTGAAGAGTGGGAAAACTTCCTTAGCCATAAAAAAACAAAATCAAACCTTAAGGTCTAAAGTGAAAACCTATTTGAGGCACTTTTTAACTAGGGTAAAAGTAAAGAGAAAGGCAAGTCTCTTAGTGAAAATCAGTTTTTAGCACCATTAGATGGGAATGTTCACCCCTTTTTATATGAAGCATAGGATACCTATAGTTTCAATCTTATTTAAGGACAAAAAATTAGTATTGAGGAGTGACAAACTTTTACATGAATTTTTCAAAAGTGACCTAAGTATTTGTTTCATGGCCTTTACCAACACTAGGATATTATGATTCATCCTACTTAGGAGAATTACACAAGCTAGTCTAGCGAGAGGACTTTACCATTTTGGAATGGTTTACCTCCTTACTAACTATTTTGGAATATGGTTCTACACTTCTTGTGGAAGATACTTTTGAGGTTAATATTGGGACTCTAGAGGACACAAAGTGGATCAAACTAGGCACATCCCTCACTAAGGAGAAACATGAAGTTTTTATAGACCTTATGAGGGAGTTTTTTGACATATTTGCATTAGCTTATTCGAACATGCTAGGTTTGGACCCCACCTTGGTTATATACCATCTCATTATACATCTTGATGCCAAACCCATTATAAATAAGCTATGTAATATGCATCTTCATATTGTTGTGATAGTCAAGAAAAAGTTGGAGAAACTCTTAGATGTAAGATGCATTAGGCAATAAACTATTCATAATGCATTTCAAATATTGTGCCAATGAGAAAGAAACCATAAGGTATCATAATATGCACTGATTTTATGGATATCAATAAAGTCTACCTGAAAGATGACTTTTCTCTACCTAAAATTAATGTTATAGTTGACTCAAAAACCAAATATAAAATGCTTTCTCTTATGGATGGATTTTTAGGATATAACTATATCACAATTAAACTAAAATACCAACACAAGATATTATTCACCACTCCATGTGGAATGTTTTATTATCATTTGATGTCATTTGGAATTAAGAATGCATGGGCCACTTACCAATGAGACATGATAGTTATTTTCCAAAATATGATGCATTATGTTGGGTGAATATTTTGTCGTCAACTAACTGATGACAAAATGGGGATATCAGCCATAGCATAAGGGAGATTTACACCACGAGGAGTGTGGCTTTACCAGATCTAGACGAGGTAAATCTCTCCTCTCATCAAGGGGAGGTTCCCTATCAATATTTACGTGCTATAAGCATATATAATTAAGCAGAAAATAACACATGAGGGTGGTATAACGGCATCTACCTCTCTTTTTTCAGAGGTAATGTATGAAGAACAAAAGAGGAAGATCCTTAGTCTAAAGCTAACAACACTCCTCTTCTTTCAGGAATGGTATCAAACGAAGAACAAGAGATCACCTAAAGTAATAAAGTCTACAAGAATGCTCACGCAAGCGCAAAGTCTTCCGTTCCCCTTTTCTTTTTCTCCTCCTTCTAGAGTTGGTCTCTTTTTGTTTTTTCCCTACAAGGGCGGCGATTTTTGTCGCCCCTGCATTTTCCTTTGTATTTCCTGCAAGGGCAGCGATTTTCGCCGCCCTTGTAAATTTCCTGTAAGGGCGGTGATTTTTTCCACCCCTACAAATTTACTACAAGGGCGGCGATTTTCATCACCCCTGCAAAAAAGACCAACTACATGCAAGGGCAGTGAATTTTGCCACCCTTACACGTCTCGATTTCCATTCAAGGCATTTATGGCCACGCACGACGAATTGTTGGGGTGAGTTTTTCACCCTATATATTTTGATTTGAGCCTCTTTCTTCTCATTACTTCCTCCTCTCCTCCTACCTCTTGCACCTGAGCGCCTCCAGAGACATTTCAAAGCACCAGCTCGTGGATTCGACCTCGTGGCACGTGCATTTTCTCAGGTAGGGTTTGTTTTTAGGTTTATTTCTTGTTGTTCTTTTTAGCTTAGTTGTTTTTAGTCAGTTTTTGTTTCTTTCTTCTTCCCCCCTCCTACCCACAATTTTTTCTGCTGCAGCCTCATGCGGGCGGCTTTTTTTTTTGCCACCCTCATTTTTCCCATCTTCCGTGCAAAGGCGGCGAAATACGCCGCCCTTCCACGCTACCCTTGTCAAGTGCGGTGGCAGTGAATTTTTCTGTCTCTGCACTTTCCTGCATCCTTTCTACAAGGGCGGCGAATTTTATCGCCCCTGTATTCTCCCTGCAAGGGCGGTGATTTTTTCCGCCCCTGCATTCTTTATGCAAAGGTGGCGATTTTCGTCACCCCTGCATATTTCTTCCATTTTCAACTAACTCCCAATTTTTTTTCTAAGTTGTCCCTTTTGCACTTTTTCTTCCTCGTTCTCCACTCTTTTGCTTAACCTGGCCTATTTAAGTGACCTCTAATAACCCATGTCACTTAAATTGTGCTCTCCCTCTCTCGCTCACTCTCCTTTCATCTGTGATCATGGCTGTAGCACCTTCAGCGAGCTCCTGTACACCTGCTCCCATCCAATCAAGATCATCCCCTATGACAGAAGCATCTCCCTCAAAGGTGAAGACCATGAAATATAAGTATCAGGGCGTCTTCTCGCTCACATCAGTCACCTCGAATGTCGATGACATTCGAGATACTAAGATTAGCCACATGGACATGGCCGAATTCCTAGGGCAAACTAACGCAACAAATCCCAGCACTGGGATAAAGAGGATTGTTGAGAGCAACATCCACCTGGTGGCCACCTTTTCGGTAGCAGCACATCATCCAGAATTCATCCTCTAGTGCGCGCGCTTTTACAACAAAGAGACTAGATCGGTCTCAGACGCCAGTGACGGCATGATAATTCGATTGGACCCCAATTTTATCGACAAAGTTTTCTTATCTGCCAGCCACCGAAGTAACCCAAATTGACTTTGAAAATGCAAAAAGGAGTATGACAAAGACCCTAAAAGGGAAAAGAAGGTCATAAACCATAAATGGCTAAAGACCCCAAGGACCAGTCTCTCTAAATGGCTGAAAAGCTTCCCCAAAAGTGATTTCATTGAAGAAGTTGGTGATTTAATCACCCTCCTTAGCAGAGTACGGGGCCTCCCGTCCTCTTTGCAATTTCATGAATGGATGTATCCATTCATTAAAATCATCTTTCAAGGCAAACAAACCATCTTTTGGGGGGAACAGATCAGCAACGCTATCCATGAATAATTGACCAGGGTACAAACCTCCTTCAAATTCTACATGACCTCGTACCTAGTCTATATAGCTGCTGCAATGCGATCTTTCTCGAGTTTGACAATAGAGGGAGATAGAAAGACCTCCCCAGTCTACTCATACTATCCTCAACTGATGCTTCAAGGGTCAACACGTCATTTTAGGCGAGTAAATGATGCATTCTTCACCGTATTCTTGTGTCTCTTTGACCCTCAGCTGGAGTAGAAGAGAATATCAGACGAGGCCTGGACGGTGGTGAATGGTTATGGCTGCATGTTCCTTCAGTTCTCTAAATTTTGCTATCTTCGAGTAGGTTTCTACCAAGGATACCCTTATATGCTCCCCAGATTCCCTTCAGATAGGTTAGTTCTAATGGAGCTTTTCTGACAACTGGCTGTCGTGCACGCAAAATAGATGGAACTTAAGAGACCCAGCTTCAAGTTTCCTATCCAGATTGGTAGGTTCTCAGTTGCTACATCAACTAAAGCCAGGATTATGGAAAAAAAATGAAAATGGTTGCCATCAAACCATTCAAAAGATGGGAGAAATTTGACTACAGGGGAGTTAGAGAGATGATCTGAAGGAAAACTCAGTTTCACGAGCCCATGATTGAAGATATCTGAGTGGACACGAGGACGGATGATGAGATAAGAAAGATGGACTATTGTCATCTCACACTAGAGTAGATAGAGTACCTCAGGCTTGTAGAGATCCCTTCAAGTTTAATTGATGATGGGAATATCGTAAACAATAGATATCTGGCAGAAAAGGTTGCTAGTTCCCCTCTCCCTTCAATTAACTGGTCCCAAAAGGAACTGACTTCTCTGAGGAAGAGATTCGAACCAATATTGGCTAACACCAATGATTGGTTAGCAGCCAAAGGGATCACCTTGAAAGAATTCATCATAGGATCAGAGGCTGAGTATCAAGCAGAATTGAGAAGAAAGGCAGAGAACCGAATGAAAAACAAAGGTGACGTTCCTTCTCTTTCCATTCCACACAAGCCTAGAATCATTTTTGTCTATAAAAAGCCTAAGCTTGCACAAGAGCCTGAAGCGGTAGCTGAAGGAACCAAAGAACAAAGCCTCAAGGCATAGGTAGCCCAGTCCATGGGGAAAGCAGATCAACCTCCGGAACAACCAAGTGTTGGGTCTCCAATATTGCCAGGATAAGCATATCCGATCAAGAGTGCCTCTCCTTTTCCCCCTCAATCTCCTGCAATACCCACTTCTCCTATCTCTCCAATTAGTGTTCCCTCTTTTGGAGCCACTTCCCCTTCCAGGGTTGTTTTTGGTGATCCTCAGGGTCCTTCAGCAGGTTCCCCTTGCTCTTCCAGATCCATTCCAAGTCTATCATCTCCGTCTTTCAACCTGCCACCAAGTCCTACACCGGAGCCAGAATCACTGGTTGATACAGTTTCGCCAGTTACTCTAACTACAACTACTGTCACCACCAGTAGTGTTAAAGCTACTACATTGACACCGACAGAGGCAACTATTATTACAACAGACACTTCTCTTCCGCCTTGGATGTCTGCTTTCACACCAAAAAGAAAGAAAATGGCCATCTCCCTAGATGAATTCGACTTTGGTAAGATAATGCCGACGAAAGCAAAGGCTCATAAAAGGCCAAAAATCCTCTCCAAGTTGGTCGAAGAAAAGGGGAAAAAATTTCTAGAAATTGCCAAGCCTCCTCAGGACGCAACCCTTGAGGGTTTTGAGATGAGCAGCTATTCCATCTCTCGTGTTAAACTTGGCAAAGTTACTCACAAAGGTGTAAAGAGTGATCTTCAGTCAGCGATGGAAATTATGGTCCAAAAATTTGACAGAGAGAAGGAGATGAAGGATTACTATAAAGCCAAAGCCGAGCAGTTAACAGCAGTGATCAAAAGGTTCACTATTCCAACTGAGGCAGCAACTCCAGAGGCCTTTTCTGTGGATGATTCAGTCATTCAGAAAGCTGAAAAGACCTATTTAAAGGGGAAGGTCATCAAAGAATATGTTGGAAGGATGCATAGTTAGGGAGTCTCTTTGCTATCAGAAGTTGCAGATAGAACAGATAAAATGAAGAGATTGAAAACTCAGGTAGACGATTTTGTCTCCCTTATCTCTCAAGAAATTAACAGCTTGGAGAAAGATCTCAGTAGATGGAAGGAGATGAAAGGTCTCAAAAAGAGTGCCCTGATATCTATCGGTGTCATCCCCAACAAAGATTCCTATGTTGAGACCAAAGAGTCAATGATCTTCAGGATTCAGGTACTTAAGGATCTAATTGATGATCTTAAAGCTTTCAAGGAAGCTAGTGATAAAAGTAACCTGAGCCTGCTAAACAAGTTAGAAGAGCTGCCATGCAACTTGACTTCCAAGGACCATCAGTTCCTTCCGACAGAGGAAATGATTCAGAGTTTTGAAGGGATGATCCAGAAAGATTTTGAAGGAGCATCTTTCTCAATGACTTCGGTGGATAGCATTCTGGATGCTCAGTTAACTTTGGAGAATTTGAAATCCAGGTTAACTGGCCACTCTAAAGCCATCACAGCATTGAAAGATGCACTGATCAAAGCAAGAGTTGTCTCCAAGAATGCAGTTGCACCAGACAGCATAGGAATTCAGGCATCGATCACCATGTACGATGCTCATCTGAAGAGGTTCAGTAGTAAGAATTGACATTTTCTCTCTTCCCCTTCTCTCTTCTGCTATCCTTATGCATTTCTATTTTGTGCAGAATGCATGCAATTTTGTAATATGTAATTACTTGTAAATATTTTGGGAAATATCTAAAAGTCAAAGATGAGTCATCTTTGACCAAGATATTTCATATTTTATTATTTTCTATTTTTGAGGATTTTCTCCCTATATATAGTGGAGACCTCATTTGTAATCCTTTTTCTGGAAAATTTAATAGCAAACACTACTGAAATTGAAACAACTTTTGAGACTTTGTGCTCAAATTTGTAAATCATATTCTGATGGAATAAATGAGAAGCATGTTTATTTTAGACTTTGTGTTGAGATTATCTGTGTGATTTAGGAAATAGTTCTTATGTCTTTTTCCTAGAAATATCTTGTTTATTTGATCTTATAAGCAGTGGGTGTGTTTATATTATCTAAAGGCATTTCTAGAGGGTAGAAAATAGACTTTGTGCTAATTTTACCTTTGAGATTCTTTTATCTTTTGTAGTTTCAGGTGAAGACTTTGTGCTTCACTTTACTCTACAGTTGTACTTGTTCTGGATCTATGGAGAAGCTACGGAAGACTTTGCACTTGCGTGAGCATTCTTGTGGACTTTATTACTTTAGGTGATCTCTTGTTCTTCATTTGATACCATTCCTAAAAGAAGAGGAGTGTTGTTAGCTTTAGACCAGGGATCTTCCTCTTTTGTTCTTCATACATTACCTCTGAAAAAAGAGAGGTAGATGCCATTATACCACCCTCATGTGTTATTTTCTACTTAATTATATATGCTTATAGCACATAAATATTGATAGGGAACCTCCCCTTGATGAGAGGAGAAATTTACCTCGTCTAGATCTGGTAAAGCCACACTCCTCGTGGTGTAAATCTCCCTTATGCTGTGGCTGATATCCCCATTTTGTCATCAGTTAGTTGATGACAAAATATTCACCCAACACATTACATCATTGAAGACTGTGCCAATGACATCTTGGGTAAATAAAATACCCATGTTGATCATCTATCCATACTATAAAGAATCATTAAGATACTTCACAAGTATAATGTTAGGATTTATCCAAAGAAGTGTGTATTTAGGGTAACTCCTAGAAAATTGTTAGGATTCATTGTCTCTCGTAGGGGCATTGAATTTGATCCATCTAAAGTTTAAGACATTACTAAAATGTCACCACCATTTACTTGAAGAATCTCTATAGTTTATAGGGCAATATCCAGTAAATATGATGCTTCATATCACAATTGATTGACAAATGCCATCCATTTACACATTTATTGAAGAAAGGCATTGTGTCCTCTTGGAATGAAGAGTGATATAAATAATTTGAACACATTAACGAATCTTTGGCCAATCCACCTATTTTATTACCACCCATGCCTAACAACCCATTATTACTTTACCTATAAATGAATGAAAATTCCATGGGGGGACTTTTGGCACAACACAATGAATAGGGTAAAGAGCATGATGTGTATTATCTGAGTTAAACATTGGTTGTGTATGATCACATTTATACATTGATTGAAAAATCATGTTTAGCTATGGTTTTTTTAACCCAAAAGTTACATCATTAAATGTCGAACAATAAGACCATTATTATTTCCAAATTATATTTGCTCAAGTATCTACTTTCCAAAATAACTCTATAGGTCTGCATGGTAAAATGGATCATGATTTTGAATATGTTTGAAATTTAATATGCCAATTAGAAGGCCATTAAGGGACAGGTACTCATAGATCAAATTGTAGAAGCTCCTCTTCTTGGTACCTAACCTCTTATATTTATATTTCTAAATGAATCCATTATGATTATAGCATAAGTAGAAGTACCTCTTGAGGTAGAATAGTAGAATATGTACTTTAATGGTTTATTTATAGCTTGTGGATTAAGTGCTAGAATATTATTTGTTACAGCACAAGGTGATATTATTCCAAAATCCTTTTGCATTAGTTTCTCCTATACTAATAACATGGTCGAGTATGAAGAACTCATTACAAGGCTTCATCAAGTAGTATAGTGGAACATCCAACATTTACTGGTGTATGGTGATTCTCAACTAATCATCAATCAAGTCACATACTAGTACCAAATGAAGGATGTGAAGTTGGTACCCTATAAAAATATGGTTGATACTCTCAAGTAACAAATTGCCAACATTAAATTTATAATAATACCTTGAGCTAATAATAGAATAACTGATGCCATGTCCAGTATCAGCCCCATGATTCAAATCATAGATAGAGCAAGGGATTATCAATTTATTATGTAACATATCTTAGCACCGACCTATGAATAATCAACCATAGAGATGGTTTTTGACATTGTCGGTCCCATGTCTCCTTTGTATTCATATATTTATGCCTATCTCTAAGACCAAACTATTCCACCTAACTTATCATGTAAGAAACAAAAATCCTTCATCTATAAAGCATCTTGTTGTACCTTATTCAGAAATGCCTTGTATTGTAGAAGCTATGATGGAAATTTGATTCATTTTTTACGTTAGGTAGAATTTGGATTAACATTAAGAGAAGTTAATGGAGTGTGTAGAGCCCACATTAGTGGGGTAATCCTAACCAAGAAATTACTATGTATTGGTTATTATTGGCTGAGTATGGAAATTGATGCAGCTTCATATGTGAATAGGTGTGTAAGGTATCAAAAGCATGCTAATATGATTCATGCTCTAGACAAGATGCTCAAACCACTAATAACACCATGGCCATTCTTAACATGGGGACTTGACCTCATGGGCAAGATAAATCCTACATCCTTAAATGCCCTTAAACATGTCCTAAATGCTATTGAATAATTCACTTAGTGGGTGGAAACCATTCCCCTCACTTACATCAATGGTGTTGAGGTTAACATACCCCCATTTATGAAAATGGTGACCCTTGTCTTATATTGTGAAAATGTGTACCCTAAATTTGAAAATTCATCTAATCAAAGTACCATTAGAGTGTTTACACATTATCTTTATTTAAAGATCATCTAAAAAATTGCCTGGTTGGCTTATTTATTCATGGCTCTAGTTTTATCTTATGTAAAATTACTAACATTTGATATTTGTGTTTTAGGTTGTATGTTTAATGGAGTTGATTTGAAATGGGTAATATTCAGGGTTTTGTGTTAAATGTTAAATTGCCCCTTTTTATTAGACTTTGGTCTATAAATAATTAATTGAACTCACATTTGAATTGCTAAAACCCTTAGTCTAAATTTAGTCTAAGTACTCATTTTGAATTCAAATTTGGCAAGAGATTTTATTTAAATTTTTGCTAGAACACTTTAGTTTGACTTAGATTATATTTTATTCTAAGATCCTAGTCATGTTTATTAACACAACCAAGACCTTAGTCTAAAATATTTATCATAAGTTCTTCATGTCCCAATCCCACTTTGTTCCCTTTTTATCTTAGCATGGTCTAATTAAATATGGGGTCCCTGTTATTATGTCATGGACTTAGTTCTATTTTTATCCTAAGGTTTAATCATGTTTATTAACATGACCAAAACTTAATCTAAAATTTTTACATTTGGTCTCTTTATTTCCTGATCCCCCTTGGTTCCTTTTATTGCCATATGGTCTAACTAACCATTGAGACCTTTTATTATGTCTATAGACTTATCCTAAAGGCCTTGTCCTAAGACTATATGCTATGTCTTTGATTATCCATGGGGTCCCTTTTATTATGTATCAAAACTTAGCTTAAAATGTTTTTTTCTAAGGTCTAGCCCATGTTTATTAACACAAAATAAAACCATAGTCTAAAACATTTTGCTAAATCTTTTATTTTCTCCGAGAATTGACTTAAATGCCATTTTTATTCACAGGATCAACAATATATGTTTTCTTAGATGAACAAGATCAATAGTGCAAGATTTAAATTGAAAAGTCAAAGACCCTAACCCTAAGCTAAAGCTTGAGCATATTCATGAGATCAATGGTATGTGTTTGCTTAGGCTATATTTATCAAATAAAACATATCAATTCAAAACTTCAATGGATCCCTAGGACAAGTGAGAAGCTGACAAGTGTCACAATCTTTAGATAAAGAATACTCAACATCTAATGGTGTTCAACCTCAAAGATCATGATCCAATGGATCACTTTTGCTTAGACGAGGATGATCCAACAATTCAAGATAAATGTTGAAAAGTTAAGATGAAATGAAGACAACATTTGACATAGCTATGGGCCACAATTAATGTTCAAACATCTTTTGAAGATCAATAATACGTAGATGAGTGTACACATTCAGATCAACAATCTATAGAGTATGAGGTACAATTAAGTAGGATGATCTAATAAAATAAATTTGATCAGATGAGGATGATTAGATGGTACAAGATGAATGTAAAAAATTCAAGGTGAATGCAGAAGTGAAAATTGTTATAACCACGGGGAATATAACAAGTAGCCAATAGCATTCAAGTTCATAGATTAAGATCGACGGTCTGCATTGATCTATATGAGGATGATCCAATAGTAAAAAATCAAATGGGAATTTTAAAATATAATAGTAAATTTTTAAATATGAAATAGAAAAATGCCATGAAAATGACACATGGATGACATTAGAGCCATGTAAGTATAATATGCCAAGTGGAATGTCTTGCAGACCCAAGATCAAGGGCATAAGTATGTAGTCTAATTAGGATCTAAGTAACAAAGCTTGTGCAAGTTTATATGGCCACCACCATTAGATAATTTTAAAAACCTTCAAAAATCCCTAAGCACATACAAAATCCCTAATTTAGCCATGTATTTTCCATAATCAAGCCAATGAAGCTGAATGGTCATCTATGTAAAGGTAATTCGATCCAAAATTGAACTGTAGACCACTAGTTAGCAATTTGAACAAATCTATAGCTAATGGTAGAAATCAAGGGACATAACAAAGGATTGAACTAACATATTGATGGAAGATCAAATCCCTAGTTTTAAATCCATTAGCCTAGCTCATCTAAACATAGTCATGGGATTTCTTGTGGACAAGATCAAAGGTTTGAACACCTAGTCTAGGAACTCAAAAAATCTCCTTAAGGATGATAAACATCTACAAATTAGGATGGAGAACTTGCTTAGGACCATGATCACCAAGCCAACTATACTCAGCTCTATAAGCCTCATCATTGATGAGGATTTTAAGCATAGAACTACCCTAGTCATGCAGGAAGTGAGGAGCAAGAACCAAGGGAAATCTGGGATGGACAATAATAGAGTCATGGATATGATTCTAATAACAAAATAAAAT
Organism: Torreya grandis; assembly: GCA_037957365.1. Classification (NCBI taxonomy): domain Eukaryota; kingdom Viridiplantae; phylum Streptophyta; class Pinopsida; order Cupressales; family Taxaceae; genus Torreya; species Torreya grandis. Next base: position 134,775 of record JARHVA010001478.1, read on the forward strand.
ATTAATGAAGATATAAACATCAAAAGGAATTAAGAAAGGTAGATAAAGACCATAAGAGATTAGTAGTTCAAATGCAAGATCTCTTCATGAAACCAATTGTTGACCTTGTGCTAATTGAGGAACAACATCAGAGAGCAATGGAGACCTTATGATAGTAACATGGGACTTTAAAAACATAAGATTCCCAAACATTTGTTGAATTAAGAATATTATTCTTGTAGTTAAGCATTATACATTTTTAAAATGGAATATTGTATTTGTGAAGCATGTGCAACTTGTAAATCACATTGCCTATAGATTAGTCCATTATGGAAAGTCTAGTGTATTCTAAAAGCTTTGTAGAAAGGACAACTATCCCTGATACTTGTCCAGTCTCATGTTGAGAATGAATGACAAACATACTTCCTTGCATTATATAAAATTAATATTTTCAATTGTAAAAAGGGAGGGAGTTCTTAGAGTCAAAACCAATTGTAACTTTTAAGAAATTAATATAAGCAAGGAATTCTATAAAGTTTGTCCAAATTTGCTTGTGTCTTTTATTATCCTAGATTCTCTCTCACTTGTTTGAATGGTTCTTATGAATTCATGGTGTGTACATTTTAATGTAGAGCTATTAACTTGTGCCAATTCTAGGTTAACTAAAATTTATCAGATTCATTTTATTTTCTTGCTCTTCTTGCATTTGGGATAATATTGTTTGCTTGCAAGGGTAAATGTTTAAAGTGAACTTGGTTCTTATTTAAATTATTTCTTACATTATTAGATTTTTGCCTAATGTGTGATAGAATTCGAACTTATGCTACTTGATGCCATACATTGGTTAAGTACATGCCTAGATGATATTTGAACTTTATCATGATGTTTGGAATGAAGATCATCAACATCTCTTCTCTGCCTTACCTTTGTTTTTGCTCTTTTTTTAACTAGATTACTCTAGCTTAATTTTCATTGTAAATATCCATCTTAGATTAGTTCTTAGATTTGATTTTGATCATAATTCACTTTTCATAGCATAAAATACTTCATACTTTAGATAGATTAGCTATTTGGACATGGTAGCTCCCAACTACAAAATTAATATGAATTAGTGAAATAGATCACCTATTTTACCTCTATTCCATCAATAGATAACAAGATTATCATAACCTATAACTCATGCACTAAATTATTAGAATTATAAAATGATACGTGTTCTTGAACACTCTGGGCACTTGTGATACATATGAAAGCATCAACAATTGGTAAGCAGATATCCAAATTCATATTTAACCATATCCTCTACCATTATGGTATACCCTCCTAAATTATATCTGATAATGGAAAATCATTTAAAAACAAAGATGTGAAAGCAATTTGTACCCAATACTACATCAAAAAACATTTATCTACCACCTATTACTTGTAAGGTAATGACCAAGCTGAGGCTTCTAATAAAACTATTATCAATATTGTGAAGAATATTATTAATGATGTTGGTTGTAATTAGCACTTGTAGCTATTTACTACCCTTTGGGCATACCATAACACAATTTTTACTCAAATAAGAGGTACCTCTATTCACTTGTTTATGACACTAAGGCCATTCTTCCTATTGAGGTCAAGTTGCCTTCTCTTTGGATTTCATTGTAGCACATCATTGATGATGAAGACTACATAGTGGCTTGCTTGTAAAATCTAAACTTGTTTGATAGAAAGTGCATGGTTTCCTTGAATAACCTATAGGCATATCAAAATATATTAAGAGGCCAATATAATAATCATGTTAAGCATCATTAATTATAACTTGGTGACCTTATTTTAAAATAAAATTATAAGAATTCCAATGCCAAGATAAAGAAGAAATAAAATTTATAGCCAAAGTGATTAGGGCCTTATGTAGTTATTCCTAACTATGGTTCTGGAACATATAATCTTGCCATAACAGAAGGAAATGAACTTGATGAATTGATGAACATAATGCACCTAAAGTATTTTTACACTTGAATTACTCAAATTATTTTCTACAATGATCATTTAAATTATTCCACATTATACCTATTCTTTTTACCATGCCATTAACCCCTTTCCAACCAGTGTTTTGTACCTAACCCCACATATCATGTTTTAGCCTTAGTTTTAATTCATTTATATTCTAGGAATGTTTAGTGGTTGATGATAGATTTAGTTCTAGTAGTTGTTTTAGATTAAAATGTTTGAATGGAAATATATGAAAGAAGTATGAAAATGGTCCTAATAATTTCATCCTTATTTTTTTGTTAAGTTCACTACTCATGCTACTCATTATAAAAACCTATGGGAAAATTAGTATGAATAACTCTTTTTCATTGTTTCCTACTTAGAACTACCTTTGGTAAATTAGGAATAACCCCTTTACCATGCATTTCTACATTACCTTGCCATCATTATTGTTATTTAGCTTTCCATTTTCCTCTTACCTAAACTTGATGGTTCTTAGTTGAACACCTTTTGTGTAGGTGGAACTATAGTGACTTGAGGTCTATTTGGTCTATGTAGGTAGCACTCAATGCCTCCAGAGGTCAGCTTAACCACCCTTGTTTGAAAGATCTCACCATTTTGTGAGTTATTTAAGTTTGAATGCTCTTGCCATTTTGTGAGAAACCTAAGCCACACTCTTTCCATTTTATAATCTGGATCATTATTAATCTCATAATTCTTTATTGAGTTGAGATGCCTAGAAAATTCTAAAAATATTTGAAACATTTCAAAACCCCTAAACATTTGAGAAAACTTAGGAAAATCTTAAAAATAAAAAAATCAAGAAAATTATCTTAGAATTTACATGATAAATAAAAATCCATTAAAATTTTTGGGGATGGAATCTCTTATCTATTCAGCTTCATTTCTAAAGCACCTTGGTCTTCTTCCTCCCATTTATGGGAGAAATACATTGGCCCAAGGTCCGCATAAACTATGTAGGCCACACTTAGATACATGGGGTATCTTGAGTTAGCTTGACTACCTTCTTGTTTTTTTAACCACTTATTTGCGTTAAATATTTTGGGATTCCTAGCTATTTCATAATTAACCACTTGTACTTTAGTTTCCCCATCCTTACTCGCTGTAGCCATATACTCTCACCATTTTGTGAGTTGATGTTGTGAGTATTATGCTTTTAAAATTTGATGCACTATTATTCACCTAGATTTTTTTTATGATCTCACTATTTTATGAGCAAGCTCAACCAACACTCTAACCATTTTTTAAGTAACCTCATCCAATGCTCTCTCCATTTTATGAGTAACCTCAGCCAATTCTCTTGTCATTTTGTAAACATCCTCATCCAACACTCTCAACATTGTGTGAGATAATTCTCATTCCAATTCATAGATGTAGTAGACACTATGAATTACCAATTTAGTTCATTTGTGGATACTTATATCTTGAATTTTAGTGGGGTTTTATCCTAAACTATATTCTTGTGTTTTCATGATTTGTTTGTGTTAACTCTTTCATGACTTTGAATGTCATCCTCCTTTTTTACTATGTACTTGCCATTTTGAGAGATCATTCCTATTTTCCTCTACAAGTCAATTATGTTTTCTTATCATTTATATTTTTCTTTCCCATATCCTAGAACAACTAAATTTGGCCTAAAGTTCATGTTAGATCTTGTGTCCATGGAACTATGTAGGTAACATCCACTTGCCTAGTGCATCTAGAATTAGTTCAGCTACCCTTTATTTTCTTCTATTACCCCCATTTTATTTGTTTGTGTAATTATCCCCTATAACTTAGGGGTAATTATTTCATCTTGTTTATATCATTAATCTTGATAGCCTAGGGAAAACCATTTTCCATCTCACCTTTATGTCATTATTCCCTATATCCTAGGGAAAACTGTTCATCTTTTTTTACTGTGTTGTTTTACATGTGTCATTACTACCTAGCTTAGGGGTCACATTGTTACCAAGAGTAACACCTCTATTACACATGCATGGATAATTTGTATTTTTTCATACCAACATCATGATTAACCATTGTTTGTATCTTTCCATTTGTTTAGCTTAGTTTGTTTGTTTACCTTTGTGTGTTCAAAATAGTATTTTTAGTGAACTTTTCCTTGTTTTGGATTATTTATTTATTTTGATTATTTTGTTTTATTTTTTTATAAATTTGTTTGTTTGTTTTATCTATCTATTTATTTATTTTGTTTATTGGTGTTTTGTTGTTTGCTATTATTTATTTGTGTTTGTTTATTTATTAGTTTATTTAATGTTTATTTATTAGTTTATTTAATGTTTATTTATTGGTGTTTTCTTCATTTGTTTGTATATTTTCTATAATATTTTTTGTTTTGTTTATTTTATTTTTATGTTTATTTGTTTATTGTATTTGTTTGTATAGCCTTGTTTGTTTGTGTTTTGTTTATAGCCTTGTTTGCTTGTTTATTTTTATATGTTTGTTTATTTTGTTAATTTGTTTCATTATTGTTTATTTTATTTTTTTAATTTTTTATTGTTTGTTTACCTTAGGGATATTACATTTTATTTACATTTAAGTCTTGATTATCCATATCATGTACTTGGAATGTGAATGCTTATTTTTAGTCCTACACTTGGTTTATTTATTATATTTACACCTAGGATTTGATTGTTCATATCTGATTCCTATGTTGTTTATATTTACATTTAATCTAATTTTTTCATGCTTAGGATATATATTGTCATTTTAGTTGTTCATAATTATAATGCATAATATCAAAAGATATAGCAAAAATCAAGCATAAAGAGACTACCAGATCAATTTACAATGGTGGTACTTCTCTGATATATCAAAATCAAACAAATACACAAACACATGCCTAAATCCATGAGTAATAAATAGATAATGAATGTTTTATTATATGTTTATACATATGTGTATTTTTTAATAAACATACTTATAATTCATATAAATAGGAGAAGATAATAAAATAAAGCAACATCTCATAACCATGGCATAATAAATAAATGAATATGCCATACATGATCATTAACATTAACAATGTTAAACATCCATAATGATAATCAATGATAATAATTTCTAAACATGAGATAAACAAGATAACAACATGACATATTATATATATCCAAGGAATATCATATATATGTACATTAGCCTCATAGGACCCAAAAATGAATGTCAATGTATCTCAAATGTCATAATTCATCAAGGATATATACATATCATAATGGTGTCTCAAAATACATCAACATACTAATACAACAAGTACATATCCATATCCCAAAAATGTACCAAGATTCCAAAATTATTGTAATAAACTTTGATTCTATGTGTCTATGAGACCTATGGATGGAGGAGGCCCTAGTGGTCCTAGTGGTGGTTTTCATGGGTGAGGGACTAACAAACCTAAGGAACCTATAACATGATTCCTAGAGTGAGATTGAATAGATCTACTAATTGTGTGTTATCAACCAAATTTCACCCTTGAAAGGTAGTTCAAGTCTTCCAAATTTGGAATAACATAGAAATAATCCTAGGCTCTGGGTGTCCCAATGTTGGATTGAATTTCCATATTGAATGGCTAGCTCCCCTTGATGAATCACTTAGGTTCACAAACTACTCTACCAACTTTCTAAGAAAAGAGATAAAAACCTATTCTAATGGAGGTGATGTACCAAATATACTTGAACACAACCAACCATCTAAATTTATACTTCAAACATAAGACTAACTTAAAACAAACACTACTCATAATTTTCCTCTCTACATCAATACTTCACATGAAGGTTGTGAAAGATACTTGGGCTAGATGGACTAGTCAATAGGTCATACAATGACACTAATGAATAAACAAATCACTAAACCTTTCATACTTAAATTTAATACTTCACAAGACATACAAAAGGATTTAAAACTAAATATGAATTTTATACAAGGATAACATACCAAGGAAGCAAAGTTATTCACTTGATAAGATCAACTAATCATGTACACACATTGAAACCAATCAAAGGAGGAGTAAAACTAGTCTTTTCTCATTGATCAAAGGATTAAAATTGGATAGTGCTTCACCATACCTAGGCAGATGATATAGTCTTATCCAAACAAGGCTCAATTTATATATAAAGTGAGAGAAGATAGAGAAAAGGGGAAAAAAAGATCCCATTGACAAGTGTGATTATTGATGGAGCAAGTTACAATCAATAAAGAGGAGTTATGAATAGTATTAAGATGCTTCTCAACATGTTTTCATCTGATCTAATGATGTCTTACTCTTCTACATGTCATAGGAGTTAGAATATTTTCTTGACACCTTGCCTTGTTCTTAAAAAATTCCCTTTGTCTTGGCTTTTGTGGTGGACAAATGGCACACGCGATCACTAACTCCTCTTAAAATATCTCCTGACCTACAATATGCAACTTTTCCCTTGTTTATGCTTCTTCATAACTATTGCTACAATGATGATTAAAAATCCTAATTATCTTGAAGACCACTTGACCTTATTATGCCTACCTTTGCTTACAATTGTCAAATCTTGAGTTTGTCCTTACCAAGGTACTATCTCTCCATGAATGGCCTCTTCATATAATATCATACCTGTAAAAATTCCTTTTGATGTCTAAAACTCTCTCCAAGACTTCATTTTTCATCAAAATCTCCCACTTAGTCTCATTTCCTTATATCCTTGAAATCGTGCAAACCTCTTTCTGTATAATAATGTATGAATCATATTAGATAACTAGACATTTTTGAAGAACTAGTACCCCCTTACAATTCTATGCCAATTTTCAAGACCTAAAACCAAGTGGAAGTATAATTTTTTTCTATTATCTTTCTTGAATTATGTGTCAATTAGGCCTCCATTCCTAGGAATTAAGTTTTTGCCTAAAATCATTCCCACACGTGTGAAAATGCTAGTAAGTGTTTTATTAACTTTACCCTAGCCTAAGCACTTGTGCTGGCTTGAGAGATATTTGGAGTGTTTGGAAATAAATTTACAAGATATTAATATTTTAATCAAATTATTTAGGCCTATAAAATAGTTATACAACTCAACATGTTGAATAGAGGTCTCTTGAAGTGCTCAATGGGTTTGTAGGTATGTCATTTGACTAGCAAATGATGCATTTCTCACCTTTTTGGCCAACTTGCTAGCTTATAGAGCTTATGTATCATTTTTAGAGACCGAAAAAGGTGTGTGAATGGTTTTATAACCTCTTTAAAGTATTAATAGAGCTATGATCTTGATTTTGAAGCCAAAACATAACCTATTTTTTCACACACAAGCCTACAACCAAGATTTTAGGCTTATTTCATATAGTTTTATACATGTACATGCAAACCAATGTAATGAAATTGTGCTTAGAATATTTTTTAATGTCACCAAGGTCATTATATAATTGAACCAACCCATTTGAATGAATCTAAGAGGTATTTTCTTCCATTGGGTTAAAACTAGTCTTTTTAGGCAGCCTGTGAGTGCTCTAGAGTAGTAAGGATGATTCATAAAGTATATGCCCTAGATGGATAAATTAATTAAATGAATTTTTATTACATATAACCCTCTATATTCTCTTAATATATTTGGGTAACATGAAAATTCTTGTGAAATATATGAGCATCTCAAACTATAACTCAAGTTGGCAGACCATGTGTATGAAGGATAGAGGAGAAAATAGGTTTGAAAGTGTTATTTTGGAGTTTTGTCTAAGTTTAAATTTAACTATATATGTTTTTAAAACCTCATTTTACTTCTTCCAATTATCTTCCTTCCCTTTAAATTCATTAAAACTTTTGAAACACCATGGGTTGATGCCTAGGGTTTATAATCTAATTGATGTAAATGACACTAGAAACATGTATTCATATTTTTCCTCTATGTTGAATGGATTAAAAGTTTCATATAATGATTTTTTAGAGTCCATATCACATCCTCAATTTCATAATTTTATTTTATCATCCTCAATAAACCATTCTTTCATCATAAAATATACACACATATGACTGTGTATGGCTTTAGGCTCAGCAAGCCTAAACAAGACTCTTAACCTTGTCATCCCTTTTAATAACTCAGAGGATCATATGTATTTTATGATATATCTTTTTAAGATCATTATCATGTGATTTTATTCCTCTCCACAACCTCATGAGGCTTAAAACAAGCATAAATCTTGTACTTGACTAGGCAGATAGGCCTAAAAGATTACTTGACTGAGTATATGTAGGGGTCAGGTACATTTTGGTTTTTATCATCTCTATATCCTCTTTTTAGGTCTATTTTGATCTTATTGGTTGATTTTTAAGGCCTATATTTCACCCTAGCTGAGCAAAGGATTATTTAGGTCTTCTACTCAAATCTAGTCTAACATGGGAATGACCCTAAGCTATGGGTTACCTAATTTTAGGTTAGACCTCAAGGATTTTTAATGAGGCTATCTCCTCTGATGCATCATCTAGCTCATTTAAACTAAAATCTATTAATTTTTGTGGCAAAAGGGAGAGAAATATAACTAAAAGGGAAATCTAAGCTACTTTTGGTGATACACCTAAATTCATGTTCATCCACTCTACTTGAACTTCTTAAAACACTAATGACATAGAAAAAATGACTAGACATCCTACAACTCCAAAGTATCTTATGCATTATTATTTCATGAAGAGGTTCGCCAAGTGATCAAAACCTAAGGGAAATGATGGAGAGGTCTGATTCAAAACACTAACTAGTCAATGTGTCCACATGATATCTTTAATCAAATTACATTAAACACTAAACATGACCTGCATAATAAGACAAACTACTAGCTAGGTGAGATTAATTCTTGAAAAGGGAGATATTTATACCGCATATGAAAATCAAACTAACATAAACACACTATACCATAATAATGAAATATGAAAATAATCATCTATTCATGTTAAGAGGTTAAAAATCTCAATCTTGGTAGAGTCTAGCCATACCCAAGAGAGGGATCCATTTCAAGGATTAAAATCCTATGTATATATCAAAATTGGAATGAGAGAGATGGGGAACATTCATAGGAGAATGGAGGAGTCATCAATGATCAATAAATGTGGTGATAGTTCATTGATTGCCTTTTGTATGCATGCTTTCTTCAATCTTTCTTATTGGATGAGAGATCCGATAGAAGATAAGGGTTTATTTTTCATGATGATTCATGACTAAGTATATTGGATAAAATATATTTATGATTCCAAATAGAATCAACACTCTAACTAATTCTCCAACTACTATCTCTCTTTATTTTGATTCTCCATGCCATCTCCACTTGCTTCATTATGAGGGAAAGGTTCCTATATCTTTGGGCATGACAAAGTCATCACCATGTCTACTTTTAGCAACTATTTGTTAGAGATATGACTATATCAAATGATGAGACACTCTTTCATTAATCACATATCTAGCCCATTTTAATATCTAAGCATAAATCTCTTTTATAGATTGAAAACTAATCTCTTTTATTGGTTTTCCTATATAATATATCAATGCAAACCTATAAATAACATATCTTCCTTATTTATATCTACATTAGGTCCAAAATAGACCTATCCTACTTTTGGACCCTATAGAAGCTGAGAATTCATTGTATGCATGGATCCTTCTTTAAAGAACAAAGATTATGATCTCAAAACAATATTGCAATCCCAAAGGATGGATCCTATATGTTCTAAATATTTGAACTAGAGGTTCATGGTGTTAAAACCTTATTATTGACAACCCTTGATTGCATTATTATGTCTACTCAATGGTGTTTTATTGAGCTCCAATGGTGGCATCTGCCCTTTGAAAACTTGCACTGGTTCTACCTGAAATTGTATTTTAACCTTTACTTGAAAATTCTTAGTTTCAAATTTTAATTTTATTAGTTCATATTATTCTGAGACTTCAATATTATATCACCTTTAACCTTCATCATTTACCATTAATATTGATCTAGGATTCCCATATTATGCCAACTGTCATCTCTTCATTTTCTTTGTTAGATCCAGCTGACTCTTTGAACTCTCACACATTATAGATCTACTTTAGTATGATTAAATGCATACCATTGATATTATACTAGTTTAATGTTCTTGTGACACTTAGAAACTTCTTATTAGCCTTTGAGATCCATTTACTTGTTGAATTGTCACTCATCATTGATCTGATTTATACGATTACATGCTTACCATTGATCTACGTGGACCCATTATCCCTGTCAATCATCAAACACCATTAGATATATTTTCAAACACATGAGATCTTCACACTTATTAAATTATTAATTACATTGAAATTTTTACTTAATGATCATCATCTATCTAATTTTCATGATCAAATACGTGCCATTAGATCTATGAGACCCACTAATCTTGTTAGTCGATGTGCACCATTGGATATTTGGTATGATTGAATGCCAACCATTAATCTTGGATAATTTTAAATAGAACAAATATTTCATGAAGAATAAATTCTATGCAAAATTTTAAGTATTTTTAATCCAATGGTTAATTTTTATATCTTGAACTTGATGTCCCCACAAACATCTCATTCTACAAGTCTAACTTTGAAGCTTTGTATCTTGAGATAACAAGCTCACTAAGACATGAAATTTGTAGAGAATGTTCTAAGCATGAATAGATTCATGTCCATGTGGTCTTATGGCCTGAGAGGCTTGCTAAGTGAACCTATTAAATGCACAATAAAGTTGGTCTATCCATTTATGCATGATGTGATTGTGATGGTCTGGTCCTTCAATGATTGTATAAGTCATTTGATCATTCATTCAAACAAGAAATTTGCTCATCTATTTAATCTAGGGAGAATCTTGGTATGTGGGCCAAAATTGGCCAACATCTTTGGTGAATCATAAGGAAGCATGCATGTTATGCTTGAGAACATAGACCATTTGTCTTGACTAGTCCATTGGGTATGGATTCTTCTCTCTAGTTCAACATATTGATCTAAGGTTAAAACTAACTTCCAACCCTCTACATAACTCCTCTTGAAACATATAGTGACCAAAAGGAAAAAAACAAATCAAAGTGCTAAGGAAATTATTAAAGGAAACACAAAATAGAAGGGGAAATAACCTAAACAAAGCAAGGATCACTAACCTAAGGAAATAAGGAAAACAAGGCAAAAGGGAAGGAAATTACTACTTGTGCTAATCACTTATTGAAACAAAATAAAATTATAACAACTAACCTAAAATATATTTCCTCTAGGGTCAAATGGGAAGTTATTTGATGCACCATGAAGGTTTAAAATGTATTTTCCATGTCTTGATAGCTCTATTCTATAGTTAAGATTAATTAGATGCTCATGTCTTCTTGATGATGCAATTGGACCTCCTATCTCCATTCTCAAGTACATGGATTAAAGATATGGATCTAAGACCCAATCATACTCCTAAATTTGTGTATGTTGTAAGAATAAATTTAATTCTTCCTTATTCATGAACTTTTGATCATAAACATATATACCAACTTGATTTGTCTCCCTTGTCATATCGACAAGGCTGACCTTTAAGGGAGATGGATATGATCTTGGTTCTTCTTAAGGCCACTTGAGTTCATTTTTAACTTCTAAAAGTAGAGAGATGTCTGAAATTGAAGATAAAAGTTGATAACCATGTTTGAAAATTTCAAACATGACATCTCCTGATAGAGCAACTGCCTCTTGCTTGATGATAACACTCTTCTTATCTTACAATGGATCACATTCAAGTAAAGAATAACCTGAATGAAATATATCAAGCAAATCTAAAGTTTTTTTCTCATTAAGCTGTATTCAATTGGGGTTTCTTCCTCTTGAACATCAACAACCTCCTCTTCATGTACTTGTTCTTGCACTTGTATCTCAACTTTTTCTTGCACTTGTTCCATATTTACATTATTATGGAAGACTAAAACATGGTTGTTAAGTGTCCCAATCATGATCTCTTCTTCCTGGTCACTCAAGTCACCTTCATTTTTTATTTCTATAGCTACATATTCTTGATTTTCCTCACAAAGGAGAGGATCTTTCTCAAAGACTATCACGATAAACCCTTGAAAATGTTCAATAAGATGAGAAAGGTATAAATAATTTACCATATATGATTGATTTTGATCATGAGGCTACTCTTCTTGGATTACCTTCACCTCCTCTCTCTATTTCTTTACTTGTTGAATGACTCTCCATAAAGGAAAGACTTTGGGATTTTGGTGTGAAAAGAGTGGAGGCTGAATGATCTCCTGCTTCATCTTGACTTTAGCATCTTGGCTTATACCTGATTGTTCTTCTTTTTTTATTAATTGTTGAATCTGATTCCAAGTCCTAAACTTAGGTTTAAAAGCCTCTACTTCTACACTTGTTCTTTTTATGGGTCGAAAAGAATAAACTTGTTGATCTGTTGCCTTTGTAGCTACTATTTAATGTTGAAGATAATGATTTGCAAGATCAAGCTATTTGGCTAGATTAGCCTCAAAATCATGGAGCAATTCATTAGATATGTCTCCTTGAAAAACTAAAGATGAAGCATCATGTATGATGTATTGAGAAACATGGTTATTAGTCTTATCAACACATACTTGTTTAGACTTCTAAGGCCTTTCTTGGATATACTTCCAAGTGGAAAATCTATAAATGGTTTGGTTTGTCTCCTAAGGGATATGATAAAAATTGGTTTTCAGATCACAAATGGCAAAGGGCATCCCTATGGGAATATGTTATTTATTATGATGACCTTGGGGTTTCTCATAAACCACTCACCTCTCTTCAATTCATACTATTAGACCTCCAATGTCTATAATATTAGTACTAAACTTTGACTGACCTTGTCTTATGAAATTTGAACATACCACTTTAGCCTACTAAAAATTAACTCTCATGATTTTAATTTCATGCTTTTAGATCTCCTCTTTATAGCTCTTCCTATTGTCTATGTTTATCATCTCTTTCTCATATCCAAATAGAGTTTTCTTAAATCTTGAGATGGATTGATTTGGGGCTTAAATGGGATGATTAAGAGGATAACAAGATTCATGAGGGATGATATAGGATTTGTATGGGTCATGAGGAATGCAATATCCATGCCCTTGATAATAAGAATCACTTGAAGCTTGATAAGGCTCATCATAACTTTGATAAAACTCTTAGTAAGGCTAATCAGGCTCATATGGGTCATGAGGATCATATTGGAATTGTTGATAGGGAGGTGAATGATAGGGATATCCACCATAGTTATTTATATCAACCTCATATGTCAAATGAGATGAAAGAACTAATTAAAAATTTCAATGAGACATACCTAGGCTGTTTACAACCAAAAAATTTAATTTAAAGTTGCCATTAGTGTTAACTTTCCTACTTCCAAAAGTTGATTAGAGAAAGACACACCAAAAATATTTCCATTCTATTAGATTTTGGTCCCACCGGGTTTGCCATAAATATTTGAGGCTTATATTGCACCCTAGATGAGCAAAGAATTGTTTAGGTCCTCTAATAAAATATAGTCTAACATGGGAATGACCCTAGGCTATGGGTTACCTAATTTTAGGTGAGACCTCTAGGATTTTTAATGAGGCTAGCTCCTCTGATGTACCACTTAGCTCATTTCCACTAAAACCTATTAATTGATAGGGGAAAAGGGAGAGAAAGATGATTGAAAGGGAAATCTAAGATACTTTTGGTGATACACCTAAATTTATTTTTATCCACACTACTTGAACTTGTTCAAACACTAATGAGATAAAACAAATGACTAGACCTATAACTCCAACATCTATTATGTATCAGTATTTCATGTAGAGGTTCACCAAGTGGTCAAAACTTGAGGGAAATGATGAAGGGGCCTGATTCAAGACACTAACCAATTAATGTACCCACATGCTAGCTTAAATCAAATAACATTAAACACTAAACATGACCTGCATAATAAGATAAACTAGTAGCTAGGTAAGATTAGGACTTGACAAGGGAGTGATTTGTACCACATATGTAAATCAAATTGACATAAACATACTAAACCAAAAAAATGAAATCTAAAAATAGTCATCTATTCATCTCAAGAGGTTACAAAGCTCAATCCTGGTAGAGTTTAGTCATCCCTAAGAGTGGGATCCATTTCAAGGCTTAGAAGCTGATACATACATACATACATACATACATACATACATACATACATATATATATATATATGTATATATATATGTATGTGTGTATATATATATATATATGTACATACATACATATATATATATATATACATACATACATACATACATACATATATATATATATATATATATATATATATATATATATATATATATCAAAATGGGAATGAGAGAGATGGAGAAACATGCATGGGATAATGGAGAAGGAATCATCAATGATCAAGAAATGTGGTGGCATTTCTTTGATTGCCTTTTGTATGCATGCTTCTTCAAGCTTTCTCATTGGATGAGAGATCCAATAGAAGACAAGGGTTTGTTTTGCATGATGAGTAATGACTAAGTCTATTGGAGAAAAGATCTTTATGGTTATGAATAAAATCAATGCTCTAACTATTTTTCCATCCACCAACTCTCTTTGTTTTGATCCTCCATGCCATCTCCACTTGCTTCATTATGAGGTAAATGTCCCTATATCCTTGGGCCTGACAAATCCATCACCATGTCTACTTTTAGTGGTTGTTTGTTAGAGATATGACTATATCAAAAGATGAGACACTCTTTCATTAATCACATATCTACCCCATTTTAATATATGAGAATAGATCTCTTCTATAGATTGAAAACCAATCTCTTTTATTGATTTTCATATATATATATATATATATATATATATATATATATATATATATATATATATATATATATATTAGTCGATACAGACCTATAGATCACATTTTTTTTCTTATTGATATCTACATTAGGTCCGAAATAGACCTATCCTCCCTCTAGACCTTATGGAAGCTAAGAATTCATTGTATTTATGGATCCTTCTTTAAAGAGAAAATATTATACTCATGAAACAATACTACAATCCCAAAGGATGGATTTTATATGTTCCAAATATTCAAACCAGAGGTTTATGACATCAATAATTTATTATTGACAACCCCTGACTATATGACTATGTTTGCTCAATGGCATTAGGTCGAGATCTAATGGTAGCATCCACCCATTGAAATCTTGCCCTAGTTTGACCTAAAATTGTATTTTGAGGTTTACTTTAAAATTCCTAACTTTGACTTTTAATTCTATCCATTGATCTTATTATGAGCCTTCAAGATTGTAGCACCTTTGACCTTCATCATTGATCATTGATCTTGATATGGGCTTCTCATATTATGCCAACTGTTAGCTCCTCATTTACTCTATAGGATCCTCCTAACTTTTTGACCTCTTATACAACATAGATCTGCTTCAGTATGATTAAATACATACTGTTGATCTTCTACTAGTTTAATGTGGTTGTGACACTTAGCATATTCTCATTAACCTTTGAGACCCATTAATTTTTTGATTAATTACTCACCATTGATCTAATTTGTATGATTACATTCTCACTGTTCATCTACCTAGACACATGGACCTTGTCAATCATCATGCACTATCAGATCTCTATTTAAGCACCTAAGATCTTGACACTTGTTAGCTTCTCATTTATGCTAACATTTTGACATGATGCTCACCATTTATCTACATTTCATGATCGAATATACATCATTAGATATTTAGGACCCATTGATGTTGTTAGTCAATGTGTACCATTGGATCTTTGGTACTATTGAATGCCAACTATTGATCTTGGAGAATTTGATATCAAACGGATATTTCTAAAAGTTTAAATTTGACATCCACATGAATGTTTAATTATTTTTAAATCCAATGGTTAATTACCATCATTTTAACTTGACATCCCCATGAACATCTCATTCTATAAGTCTAACTTTGACACTTTGTATCTTGAGATAACAAGCTCATCAAAACATGAAATTTGTAAATAATACTCTAGCCATGAATAACTTCATGTCCATATGGTCTATTGGCCTAAAATTATTTCTAAGTGAACTTATCAAATACAAAATAAATTTGGTCTATCTATTTTTACATGATGTGCTTATGATAGTCTGGTCCTTCAAAACTTGTACAAGTCATTTGATCATTCATTCAAATAGGGACTTTGCTCATCTGTTCAATCCAATAAAATGCTTGGTATATGGGACAAAATTTCCTAGCAATTCCATCAACTTGTTCATTCAAAAATCTAAATTCCAATTCTGCTACTATGTATTTTATTCTCCTTTCAAACTTTATACTAGATTCAATAGCTTAAGTACACTTTTAAGTGGTATTTAGACCCTGAATGAAATTTGGGTTTTATAGAACTCCATCGACAAGTCACTAATATACCTCAATTATCTTCATCACAATATTGGGAGTTTAGAACCTTCTTTCTATCCCCTACAAGCTTCTTCAAGAACTCACCTTTTTACAAGCATACCCCTTATCTCTCATGCATTTGTTTAGTACATGATTGTAGGTGATATGTTAAGGTTAATTACCTTATTTTCCACTACAACTAGGTGTCTCTAGTGGATTATGACTTTTATGGTTTATTCATAAGGAAAAGACTACTCTAGTTAACTTAAAACACCTAGTTCTTATAAGGGGCCTTACTTTTAGCTCAAAAGAGTGGACCTACAGATTTGTAGACCTATAGGTCTGCGCTTATTTTATTTCAAGATTATTCTTTATATATTTATTATCCCTATTCCTTAATTTAGTTACACCATGACTTTCCAAGTCTTTTCAATCCTGAAAACCCTTCAATTTTGTAACTTTTCCTCAAACTATGAGGCATAGGCCTATAGGTAGAAATTTGGCCCTTGACTGTACAATGGGGTTTTAATATTTCTTTAACAAGTCATTGAATAATTAAAATATAT
Source organism: Torreya grandis (assembly GCA_037957365.1). Lineage (NCBI taxonomy): Eukaryota > Viridiplantae > Streptophyta > Pinopsida > Cupressales > Taxaceae > Torreya > Torreya grandis. The sequence continues at coordinate 151,683 of JARHVA010001478.1, forward strand.
TTGTCATAGTTTTAAAATATTGGTGTCTTATATTGAAATCTCTGAACCTCTCTAAGGCCTCTTATCTTCACAAGCAAATACTTTCTCTCTCATACCTACTTAATACATGTTTATAAGTGGAGATTAAGAATTTTTGAGTGTTAGGATTTGAGACACATCTCTTCATGGTTTTGAACTCCTAAAATGTATAGAAAATACATTTATCTCACCACTTAGGTCCCTAAAATGACATTCTTAATGTACATTACAATCCATTTCTCATGAAGTACAGACTTATAGATCTGCATGCCTCATGTTTTTACCTCTTCTTGGTGAAATTTTGATCTTATTAGGTACTAATAGCATCCCTAAATTTCTTACCACATTCATTATGATTTCAAGACCATTACAAACCTATGACAATCCAATATTAATACCTTTCAAACCACTTTCATGCAAACAACCTTCTCACAATCTCAAACTAAGACATTGCATACTACTTGAGGAGGTATAGTTGGAGTGAAGAAATGGAAAGTCAATAATGGAGATATAAGTAATTGGGATGAGTGAAAACATGATGTGAAACCTTAATCCATATTCTAACTATTGAATAACCTAGAATAATCAAGAAATAATGACAACCACCATGTACACTATGTAAAAGAAGAATTTTCTTACAAAGTGAACCCACACATGCCAAGTAGGGCTTGGAAAAGTATGGAATATATTTTAAATGTCCCCTTTATCTTATTCAATGTATCTCATGCATTCAACCATCTTTAACATTCTATTTTGAGGAGAAATAGATAACCTTTAATGTTGACTAGCAATTTTAGGCCACCATAGAGTATTAGTTATTATTCATAAAGGAGAGGTGATGAATCTACAAGACAATGCCAAAAACATGAATATTAATAGGATACCCTCCTATAAAAAAAATACAATACCACAACTCTCTCTCTTGCATGTAACATCCACATGAAAACTAGATTTATAAGCTTTCCAATGGAGTGCTAGAGAAAAGGAAGCATTTTTTGTACTTTTAAGAATTGTACATGAAATCTAAACATGGTTTTGACCTATAAAAGAAAAAGAGACACATCTAAAACATTTTCACTTGGAATTGAATTTCTCAAGTTTGTACGAGTTAGTGAAACTCACTTATTTGGCATTGAACTACAAGAAACTGATCACTTTCTGACATCCTAACATTTGTAATAATTATATAAGTCCTCCAAGAACCTTGTCAAGTATCTTGTATAAATAATTCACTTTGGAAACTTTGATATAAATTGGAGTTAGAAATAACATATTTTTATTCATTAAAATTTACCTTAAAGTTTACAAAATAACCTTGAACTTTCCAAACATATGTGAAATGTTTGTAAAAGTGGGCTAAGGGGGAAAATGACTTAAAGAGCAACCTAATAACCAATGACACGTCTTGGAATCACCTTTATCTCACAATTAAATGATTAGGATAATATAATACAAGAATAACCATTACCTTAATCTATCCAAATTTACCTTAAACAATGCTAATAAGACCTTATAAAAACCAATTGGAGACTATCAAGGCATGTAATGGGATATGAACAAGTTTGATAAAACATGAAAAGTAATGTTTTACCTATAGGGGTTTAAATTTTAACTTTGGTTGTCAAAATTAGTCAACACTACCCTTTGTGCATCTCAAAACTCAGATAAAACAACCTATTGGTCCCTGGGCATGATTGTCTCATAGGCTCAGTGATAATAAGAGGCCTCATCCTTAGCCTAAAGGCTCTCTAAAATCATCTAAGAAAATTAGACCTATGTAATAGCTCATTAATACACATATCACTCTTCCATAAGCTTATTAACATCTACCAATTCCTAATATATATAATTAATGACATGATCCCTCTCTTTAATAAGTTGGCCCTACACTTATACCATCCTATCAACCTTGGCCTTCAGTTGGATGATCTCTAATTGAAGATGAGTCATATCATCATTCCTCATGTCTAGGGTGATCTATTTATTAGTCACTTACCACATTAAGTTGGTGATCTCCCCCATTTAGGTTTTGATCTTTTTCTCTAACATGTCTATGTCCTTGCTTGTTATAGTTATGCTAGAAGGCCCTACTTAGCTTGGATCAACCTATCCACCTATAACCCTTATTATTTTAGGATTAAGAACCATAATATCTTGGCCATCTCCTCCATCATCCCCATCATCTCCATAGCTACCTCCCCTACCATCTCCTCCATTAAAGTCATCATTGCCATCATCACCTTCCTCAACTCTGCTACTCTACCAAGTGCTACCACTATCACTCAATGTCTAATCATCCATCTCATTAATATCCATGGGCCTTTATCCCTATGATTATATTATATATATATATATATATATATATATATATATATATATATATATATATATATATATCATACTTATAGGGCATACATTTATGCACTAATGAATATAATCAAGATTGACCCCTGCATCTGTAGCTCCTCATACATAGGCCTAGGAAACTTACAAAACATTGAGGTAACTCATAGTAGCCTCATTCTGATGGATACTAAGAGTATCCCAATTGATATCCCATATAACATGCCATATAAGCCCCTCATGTACATTGTGTGTGAACCTAGACTACTAGAGTACCTGATTAGGGTAATACTCCTTGATAATGTGGGACTATTTACCAGTCAAAAAGCATCTACTCATCATATAAGCCACATACCATCCATCTTGGAACTAGTGCAGATTATATGTGAGGTAAGGCCTCTAAATTAAAATATTTGGGGTAGTATCATCAAACATTTGATGATAAAAATATATCTCCCCTCTATGCCCACAATTACCTATTCTTGTTTACACCTAGTCATGTGTCAATTGCTCATTTGGGTCCTATACCTATTATAACCCCATTTTTCACTCAATATAAATGGCTTCCAAACCTAAACCATCAAATAAGTGGAGGCTTTAATGTTTCATCCCATAGAATATGCTATCATATACAAATCTTGGTAAAGTTGAGACAAGAGAGTTAGTCCCCATGCAAAATGTGTAGACTCATTTAACATATTATACACTACACTTCTAAGGTTCATATGTAAGTACCAATCACTATTATCAGGTAAAAACATGATTCTAAAAATGTATATGAGATCTATGACCTCCCTGTCGACAAGTGTTGTTAGTGATTGATCTCTAATAGATAAATCATGTAGTTGAATAATTATATATGTATCTATAAGGTCTATATCGGCCTTCCCCTAAAATATGGGGATCCCATGGTAACTAACCAAATAATCAATAAAAACCTATTATTATACTAGTGATGTATAGAATAATCTCATATGTTCATCAATAACTTGAGGATATGCTATGTATCTTTAAGTTTCATAGTCACCTCTTTAGTAAGCAGATAAAACATAGAAGTATTGCTATGCTAGTGCTCAACCAATGTGCTCAAGTATGCCTAATTATCTTAGATGGATGGCATCTATGCCACATAATGAAGTTATAAATATTTTAAGAATCCAACCATACCCTTCATCTATATTTAAGGGGTTCACAAGAAGTGTGACCATCACTCACTACCTGTTAAAATAGCTAGTCGATCTTGCAAACACATAAAAGTTAGCATCAACCTAACTCTATGCTACTACTTAAGCCTAAGCCTAGTCTACTAAGCCTAATTGACCCTCTCCAAGAGGTTGGACCCTTTTTAGGTCCCTCAACTAAAATTTTTGGCTTTTAGGGTGAAGCCATCATTTTCTCAAATGAAGTCATTATTTAGGTGATTTATTACTTTTAAAGGTGATAACACCATTTTTGTTTTCATGTAAATGATGACTTCATCTAAAAATGATTGAAATCATTATTTTAGCAATTTCTACCCAGTTTTGATGAAATTTTAATTTATAGGAATGCTGAATTCATTTGAAGTCACCATTTTCTTTGGTGAATCCATCATTTGGCCTAAACTACAAATGATGACTTCACCATTTTATGACCTAATGCAAGCAATAAATGCATGAAAAAGAGGAATAATGACAAAGTTCAAGTTACTCACTAGTTGTCCATCATGGGATGGCTACATGTGATTTCTCAAATAATCTAAAACATGATGTCTAAATCCTCCCCTGCTATTTTTTAGCTCATTACACAAAAAAATAGAGCTCAAAAAGTTCAATTAGCTAGGGTGAAAATAAATTGTTTTTCACCCCAGGGGTGAATATAAAGCCAAAAATTTGAATTTTTACACCCCTAGGGCCTATAGTTCAATTTATGCACTCTATGAAGCTTACTTTTCACATCCATGGTCTATTTTATGTGTTGTTTGATCCTACATGCCTTATTTTTAGGCCATGTTGTAACTAGACCATCCTTTTAGGCCTCTTCTAAAACATGTTAGCAATATTATTTTTATACTTATACCATGTGTTTATTCAAACATGCATCTTTGAACTCAAATTTAAGCTAGATATGTGTTTTTATTCTTTACCAACTCATCATAAATCAATTTTATAGATTTTTTACATAAACTACCCTTTCCAATTTGCCTCGATATGACAAATTATTTTTTAACCAATCAATGATATATTCTGCCTTTCTTGGGAAAACTAATTCTAAATCACATGATTTAGACATGTGAATTATTATAATCAACTTTGGGAAAATCATTCTTTTTTTACCAATTTAATGATTATAACTGCCTATAGGCAAATTTTACATCCCATGATAATGATTATAACCACCTTTGGGCAAATCATTATTTTCTTGCTCGAACCACCATATCAAGGAAAATTCCTATCATTGATTATAATTGCCTTTGGGAAAATCAATGTCCCATATTCTATTACTGATTATAACCACCTTTGATCAAATCATTGTTCATCTCACCATCCTATAGGGGTAAATACATATGCCATTGCTTATAACCACCTTTGGGAAAACTAGTGCCACACCCTTCATTACTGCTTATAACCACCTTTGGGAAAATTAATGACTCCAATGCTATTACTATTTATAACCACATTTGGGAAATTCAATAATTCCACACCTATTTCCACTAGATCATGTCATTTTCTTCATTTTGAAGGAATGTTTAATGATTCTATTTCTCCACCCACTCCCACAAGAGGGCATCAAGGGTTAATCGACCATCCTTTGGGGCATGAACTATTTGGATTGATAGATTTTGAAGTATTTGAAAATATGTTAATATGACTATGTCTCATAATACCTTCTCAAACAAGGGCAAACTATAGACATTTAGTTTTGACCACTTTCATGCCTAAACTAGGATTCAGTTCAGTTTCTAGCACATGACATAATTTAAGCCTAAAAATCACATGAATTCCAAAATTCAAACACATTATGGATTTAATTACTCAAAAATATGGTGAGGCTTACTTATTTTGGGTATTTCCCTATATGCACCAATAACCTAGTTTAGTTTTAATCCTAGTCAAATTGTGACCTAACAATTTGACATTATTGTCATGTCGAGCTATTAATTCAAAATATTTAAAATAATTTCAAAAATATAAAAATCAATAAGAAATATTAATTATAAAATAAATCCAAATTAACTTTCCTAAGTAAAAATTCTAAGTTGAATTAGTGAATTTCATTTATCAAAAAAGAAAATTTTAGCTAAATATGAAGTCAAACTCAAGGGAGCTAATAAAGTGATTTATTAATTCCTAATATTCCATAAAGGTGAGTCATAACCTCAAAAATATCTAAAGTGAGTTTTCATGGCTCATAAATATCTAAAAATGATTTTTTAAGACTTTACGAGTGCTTTGACCTAACCCAAGGTTACCTTGAC